>CM025780.1:60749767-60822429 GCA_014636745.2 Centella asiatica
AAAAAAAAAAAAAAAAAGAGAGAGCGGGAAAGAACAAGATACATTTGGTTGATTTCATAATTCATACTCAAGTCAATTTGTTTGATTATAATATCACTAATTTAATCGTCAGGGCTGTCACACTTTTTCTGTTTCTATTTTGATTGATTTTTACATCTGTTGTCTTCTTCCCAGAGGGTGTCAAGCGTAGTGGTCTCTTTTCTTGATTTTCTGGATCTAATGGTAAATTTTAATTTTCCCTCCTTTGCGATTTAGTTGGTCCTTAGCACAACATCTGTTAATCGAATTTGAAATATTAGTGTGGGCAAGGGGTGCTTAGTCCCCTTAATTGTTCTATAAGAGGTGATTAACACCATCATATGTTCCAAAATTGAAGAAAGATATGTTTTAACTTTTTGAGGATGTATGTGATTTTGGATTAATGCCGGTTTAATTGATTTTAGTTAAAATAATTATTATAATCTTATGATTTATGACAAAAGCTTTTGGTTAAAATAAAATTTACATTTAGAACTTTTGGAGATTACATTAATTTTGAGATATGCTGTCATCTTTTAGTTTCAAAAAATCAAAATGTATTTTTAATTTTGGAATGAATGGATTATTATTTCTTGTGAGCTAAAAAATTTACCTCAACTATAAACACAATGCTGTTCTGGGGTCAAGTTACTTGGTTTGCAGGAGTTGTTAGTACTTGTTTGCTGAAGGCAGTTCATTGTTTATGGTTATGGCAAAAATAAAATTATTACGGAATATAATTATTTTTTGGCTTAAAGTTTTTATTTTATTATTATTGATGTATAAAAGTTGTTTTTAACTTTTTTTTTTCCCGAGAAAATCCCAGCGATCCTTCATTTTAATTTTGAAACAGAATGTGACAGGGATTAGTTTATTGATGATTATTATTTGGCTGCTGTTGTTAAGTTAACTAGATGTTTACGTGTAGAAATCATAGAAGAAGATTGTAACTCTTCCTCTGTCACGCTACATATAATTTTAATCCTCCAAGTGCATGAAGATGAAGCTGAGAAAACATTCAATCACAATACAAATTCTGAGCTTCAATTGACCAAATATGCGTATTTTAGCACACGTGGTGAAGAAAATATTGGTTGATATATAAATCTTGTGTGCGTATAAATGTGTACTCCAGCTGGTCTTCGCAAAATAGGCCAGCTATTTGCGTTTGTTTTTGAAACCAGCTAAACAAGTAAATAACTCATACGCACATAATAATGCATCCATTTATTTACTCAAAAATCCCACGTCCAATTAAAAACAGAATGTAAAGAGCAAGCAGAAGATCCAATATATATAAAGTTAGACATATTTATTGCCAAAATACTCGAATTAATGAGAGAAAGTCTCAATCTCGTATATTAAATTTTCTAATTCACACTCAAGAACTGATGGTGTGAGAGGATTACATGTAAACCTTAAAACTAACTTATAAATCGGTTCGAATAAGCTCCAGGAGAGTAAAAAAGTCGCTCAAAAAGACTCCAGGAGAGTTTTATTGATATATGGTGGAGACGCACAACAGTCTTGTTTAAAAAGAAAAATTACATTCTCCAATCGGAGTTACATCAGCCAAAAAGATGATAATGAAACAAACAAACTAGTTTCCACCAGGAAAAAAAAACAAAGAGAGAAGAAAGAAACTGGTCAGACTGTGTAATGTGGGTTGACATCAATATCTAGCCCCCTTAGTTTCACAAAGGACTCCACTCTGCCCTTCAAGGTGTGAAGCTCCCTTAATCTGTAAAAACACACCACACCACAACATATAATATAATTATATTTACATGTATTTGAAGTTAAAATTCTATGATGTCCAGGCTATGTTTGAACCTAGGAAAATGAAATTTATGAACTTATAACACTTTTCTTTCTTAAGAATTCATGAAACTTATTAACTAAATATGCTAACCTTGCAATTTCAGCGCGGCGTTTTGCCTCTTCAGCCATAGCATTGATGTCCTTGAACGCATAGTTTTCAGCAAACATCCTTGTTTCTGTGGACTGGAGGCCATGAAGTGTCCGTTGTTCAGTTGCCCATTTCGCCTCACGAGCTTCCTTGCCAAAATCCTTTTGTGTAGTGAATGCAGTCTGGTAAAATCAAGGATACATATAGAATGTCATGAACAAGTAAATTAACTGAACTTAAAATTTGTTGTATATAAATAAGACTGAGCACTGGAGTAGAGTTATCCCAAGGAGATCAGTTTCGCGATCATTTTAGCTAACCCCATGAGTTGAATTTCCATATATTGATATAGGCCTAAGTGTTTGTAGTGAAGAGTGTTGGGGTTTTGATGAAACATGTTTGCTTTTCACTTACTCTCTTGTCAACTATTAGTCCCCAAGCTCTTCCACTGAGTGCATATCGGACTCCAAATTTGATAGGATCAAGAGGAAGGTAGGTTATTATGTTGTATATCCAAATAATAGCAGCCCATTTCCATCCAATCTTTGCAGTGCCAGCAAAATCCAATGTAACTTTAGCGGATAAGACAGTGGCAAACTGCAATGTTTTCATATCAAAAGTTAGAACTGAAGAAAAACATTAAGAATGCTGAATGTGAGATGGACTTTTAGTATTGAAGCATAGAGAAAATAAGCACGTGTTGAAATGACTTACTAATTGTGCGATAATGAAGGCACAACCAAGCAGAAAACCAGGCCTTTCCATGAAGGACCATCCCCTGGAGCGCGTCACAAATATTAAGGCCTGGCTGATGGTGCTGACTTGAAGGTACACAACGGAAGCTAGATGCCCGTTTATTAATTTGTTAAGACTCTTAGCTTGTGGTTTGGGGAGATTCTTCAGATTGTCAGAGAAAATATTTTTGTTGAAATCTTCGACATGGAAATGTTTCTGAGGAAAAGAGATAAAAAGGAATAAGAAAAGGATTATATTTAAGTGATTTTATGAAATTAGTGCCTTTTTTCCTACTGCTCATTTTCTTGCAGTACCATCCCATGAATACAGAAATTAAGGACTAGAAGTTTGTCAAAGAACAAATGCATTTACCGCAAAGAAACTGGTTTCGGATACAACATAGAAAAATATGACAGTTGTTACTGCAAGGTAAGTTCCTATGACAACTCCAGTGGCAAAAATTTCACTGAGCTTCCAACTGTCGGGAAGTGGAGATGGCTTGACTCTGTCTTTGGATATTGTCATTATGGTACCTAAAAATAAGTCTTTTTTTTGTTAGAATTTTAAAGAAATGGATCCTCATATATTTTGTAATCAGAAATGAATGCTATATACGATCAGAAACATTTAAAGATCAAGAGATTTTGGGTCGTAATTATAGATTGAAATGCTTACCATCATTAAGAATGGCAATAACAAGAACCATGATAGGAGGGAAATTGAACTTCCACAAGGTACTCAGCAACAAAAATCCCAACTGTTACATATATAAACAAACCCCAGATATTAATCATGCTGACTGGAGTTCAGAATGGCAAAAAAACTGAATTCATATAAGTCCAACTTACCACAATACGTATTGTGATGGACACTGCATAAATCTGTCGATGACAAGACAAAGTTTCATATTTTTTTTAATTAGGAACATTGTTTTGAGGAACAAATACTTGCACAACAAATGCAAAAACAGAAAAAGAGGACATAAGTTACCGTGTAGTTCTTCATTCTCTGAAATATGGCGCGACTTGTTAAAACAGCACTAATAATCACACTCAACCCTGGCTCAGTTAGAACTATATCAGAAGCACTTCGCGCAGCATCAGTTGCATCTGCAACAGCGATTCCTATGTCTGCAACCTTTAGTGCAGGTGCATCGTTAACTCCATCTCCGGTCATTCCACATATGTGTTTTCTACCTTGTAATATTTTTACAATCTCAAACTTGTGTTCTGCAAGTGGGAGGAAGATGGATTTAGAAGCAGTGTTTTAAGTATATTCAACAAATGTTGGCCAACTTAGTTACCTGGAAATACACCAGCAAAACCATCAGCTTTCTCGATAAGTTCATCAACTGACAGAGTTGCAAGTGAAGCATCCCTATGTTCACCAAGCAATGAAGAAGAAGGGTACATGTTAGTTCCCATTCCAAGGCGTCTCCCTGTCTCCTTTCCGATTGCTAATTGATCACCTGAAAAATGATTCCCCAGGGGTTAAAATTTATGGTACATATGCTTATAATATGGAGTGATCGAGATGAAAGGTGAAAGCATAGTTATCATTGAAACAACACAAGGGAAATAGGGAAGATACATTGGCTCTTTTGTTTTAGCATAAAATTTTAGAGATTATAGATTCTTGTAAGCTTTAATATTGCTAATAAGGCAATTTTAAGAACCCAAAAGCAACTTGACTTTCTTGAAACATCAAGTTGAACTAATGTGCTATAATGACCAGCAACTGATCACCATTTCCATTAGATTAAAAAGGAACTTATAGCCAAAAACTTCCATTTTTTCTTCTGTGATGCCTTTAGACTAGTCTACATTATAGTATCCATTGCATGAAGATGATAAATGATCAATTGTGAGGCGTACCTGTGATCATCTTAACACTGACTCCAAGGTCTAAAGCTCTTCTAATTGTCTCAGCACTGTCATGACGAGGTGGATCAAAGAGAGGCATAAGTCCGACAAACTCCCAGGGGCCACCAACACTGTCTTTAGTATTCTCAGGTACTTCCTACACCCATTTCAAGTTTTGCAATACATGAGATCGAGAGAAGTTTTATAAGGAACAGTCATTCAAAAAAAAAAAAAAAAGAAGCTTTCATTACCTGGCGAGCAACAGCAAGAGATCGAAGTCCACGTTCAGCAAACTTATCTATTATTCTGTGTACTCTTTCCCCAATATCCGATTTGTTCCTTGCCAGATTGAGAATCTAAAACCATAACAAAGTAAAAACTCCGAGTCATATGGCTTCAAATCATAACCGTCAGATTTAGTACTGATGAAATAGGGTGCTTATACTTGAGTCTCAAAATTTGCATATATTATGAGTTCCACGGTTAGAAGTGCTTATTTTGTACCTGTTCTGGTGCACCTTTGCTCACTCTATGCATTTTTCCTGCACCATCTATGTATGTAAGAGCTGTTCGCTTGTCAGTCGGATTGAAAGGAAGGAAGTGAACCTCGGTAATTCCAGCTCGTGCCTACAAAAGGTACCGCCATCACATTAATTAAATACTTTAAGTCGAGCAACAGAATCTAGTATCACATGTTCTGGCTACATTGAAGTTCTTAAATGAGAAATGAATTTAATTTTACGTAAGAGAAGAATGAATCGTGCTATCCAACATTTTTCGATTGAGAGCTAATACCTCCTTAGGATCATCTAGCATGGAGACAATTGCAGTATCTATGGCATCTTGGTTCTCCAATCTAGATGCTCTAGCAGCCATCAGCACAACTGTGTCTTTGTCAACACTTTTTGCAAAAACCTGTAACATATAAGAAGAGTGATTTAAGCATTCTAAGGGAGCTAAACTTCGCAACATATTTGGATTTTAATGGTAATAAATATGAACCAAGTACATTAATCTTTAGTGAATAGTGGTTACTTAACAAAAATATGCCCTTATTCATTCTAAAAATATAAGTATGTTGAAAGAATATTTAGTTTCAGTACGTAGTAGATTGATCACCTCAATTAAATTTTTGTCGACTGTGAGCTTGTTGAGTGTCAAGGTGCCTGTTTTATCACTGCATAAGACATCCATTCCGGCCATTTCCTCAATAGCTGTCATTCTCTTTGTTATGGCTCCCTGCATAAAAAAGTTGTTATATGCAACTTCTAAAAGGTGTAAGCAATGGAATTATTACAAGATTTTCAGATACACTAGTTGAAATATGTTGGGACAACAAAGTAGCTTCACAAACCTGCTGAGATAAGCGATGTGAACCAATGGCCATTGTAACTGAAAGAACTGTTGGCATGGCAATAGGAATACCACCAATGAGTAGAACAAGAAGATTATCAACACCTTCACGATAACTTCTTTGTTGAGCAGCAACAACGATAGTCTCAGTAACCATCCCAATAGCAATTGAGCAAATGCAGAAGTTTCCAATAGCAGTCAAAACCTGTGACCAGCCAAAACAAGAAAACAACTTCATAGTAAGAGCTCCGTGTGATCAAGCAAATGCATCTGAATATTTATATCATGTGACCAAGTTTGAGCATTAAATCATAGTGCAAGATTAATAGGAAATGAGGGTTTCAAAACATACCTGCTGAAAATGCCCAACATGTGTTGTATTTTCGACAAGATGAGCAGCCCTTCCAAAGAAAGTATGGACTCCTGTGGCGATAACTATTGCTTCAATTTCTCCTTGCTTACAGGTTGAACCTGAATATACTACATCACCGGGATTCTTGGTCACAGGCAACGACTCTCCTGTGAGGGAAGACTGAAATATACACAATGTTATTTTAGAAAAAAAAATGTTTAAATTCAAGTTGCTCAAACAATAAGCATAAAAGTGGGAAATTTAAGAATAAGTTTTGACTATATACCTGATCAATTTTTAAGGGATCTCCTTGAAGCAGACGGGAATCAGCTGGAATTATGTCCCCGAGTTTGATGCTAATAATGTCTCCAGGTACAAGTACAGCTGCATCTTCCTCGCTCCATTTTCCATCACGTAAAATCTGTTTCGGGTAATTTTTAGTTTTTAAAACATGGCAAAACCATGAATGGTGAAATAGGATGAGGATAAAGAAATGAATGTAATGCAGTGCAGTGCAGAACATACATCAGAATTTTCATTTCTTGTTGCAATAAGACTAACCTTAGCTTTAGGGGCCAACCGAGCCATCAAAGCTGCTGCTGCATTACCAGCATTATTTTCCTCTATAAAACTGATAGTTGAATTCACTATAAGTAGCACCAAGATGCCGATAAAATCATGAAAATCAGTTCCCTTTCCCTGCATAAGAAATTGAACAAAATCAAACAAAAAAAAACACACCATCGTATAGTATCATTTGATGTCATCGCTGAAGATTTACCACCAAGTAATTTTACTAGATTTCTACAGACTCACCCCTCCATGAGCCATTGCAATTGCCATGATTGCTGCTGCTTCCATAACCCAAGAAAGAGGATTCCACATAAAACCCAAAAACTTGAGTATTTTACTCTCCTGCAACAGATATATGCATCATGAGAATGGTCAATATAACCTGCAAAATAGTTACTTTCCCTGTAACAAGTCATAGTAGACAATAATACAATAGAAGACAATGAAGTGACAAGTGACCTTCTTTTCTTCAAGTTTGTTGTGTCCAAACACTTCGAGACGCTTCTGAACCTCATCTGAAGTGAGACCAGCCTCGGTACACTTCAATTTTTCAAAAACTTCCTCAACTGGTATGTTCTCCTGCAAAACGCAAATATTTGGTTACCATGAATGTTATGTTCAAACATTTGAACCTAGGACAAAAAATTTTACACCCACCCCATACCCTCCCCAACCCCAACCCCAACTACCCCCTACCCTATTCAAGCCAGAAGTGTCCACAAATACAAGGACTAGTTCTCTTTAAAATGATTGAGAAATAACTGCATTTCATTTTCAAGGTAAACATCATCCAAATCTACTTGATAGCATCAAATCAAAGTAATTCATAACTAAATGAACCAACTTGACAGATATAGCAAATGTACCAAATCAACAGTTTCTTTGCTGATTGCTTCAAGGGCAATTGTTGTCTTGTCCACTTCCATCTCGACTATCTAGCTTCAGCTCCTACCCAACAGTGAGTAGAGTCTGCAACATAACCTCATTCTCAAATTCAATTTACTAACAAAATTTTAAGGCATCAAAATGAATAAAATCTGAAAGCAAACTTGCTCAATCAATATTCAGACTTCAAGAAAGTAAAATTGTTCAAAAGAAAAGTATAAAGTACTGTCATATTAAAAAAAAAATCTAATTTTCAAATCTAACAAAGATCTTTTAAGTCGATTAGATGGGACATTAAGTTCAGTCCCACGTGTGGTTCTTCCCTCTCAGCTGGGGAATTCAAGATTATTTTATATTCTCTTTATCTACATTTTCACAAACATATAAAAATTCATACACTATTCCAGCAACAAAAATACCCCAGAAATTTGTCCCAAGTAATTATAACAAAGGTGCCCACAAAATTAAAGTAAATTGAACTAATATTATTAATTTAAATCCCCAAAACACCCCTAATTACAAACTAAAACTTCCAAATGGAGGTTTAGCAATCTGATTAATCAACACCAAGAAACCCCCTTCAATTTCTTGGTATCTCACCTTACAAACTAATGCATTCATCACCAGAATGTCTTACCCATAAAAGGGTATGATCATAATTTTTTTTTAAAAAATATATAAAATGCATATTAAAATATTACTAGTGTACCTGATGAAGACTTTGAGAGTAGATTAAACTCAAAAAGCAGTAGTCAAGGGAGAAAAAGAACATGCGATGTTTGGATTGAAAATATGTTGAATACATGTATAAGCTGCATGAATATACAAATAAAAGATATCATCTATGATATTCACTAACAAATATTTAAAAATTTAAAATTTTAAAAATAAAATGAAAATGCAGCGGTAGGAGATTAATGTCCATTATGGTGAAGACAGAAAGGGTAGCTTTTGAAGCTCCGTCGCCACACAGCAAAAACTACACTGCTAATCGTGACGTTACATTCGAACTCATTTTGTTTGTTTCGTCTTCTTTTTCTTAAATTTCAATCTTTTAAAACATTCTTTAGTCTCTGTCATGTCTAAATATTAAACTGGTGAAAGTTGTTGATTATTGTACTCCAGTACGGAGTAATAAAATCAGGGGACTGTTTTTTCCATATCAACCATGTTAATTTCATAGACATTCTTGCATGTATTATTTTATGCCGAAATAGTTTATGTTAATGTTCTTGATTATAACTGTTATTCTTTTTATTAAGCTGAGAATTTAAGTTTAGTTGGTACTCGTTTGCGTAGATAGTTTGTAAATAATATTTTTTGAGTTTATGTCATGCGTCGGTCTTAACTCAACGTTCCCTCAACTAAATTTTTTGTTTAAAGAAAAGATCAATTTTGGCCAGAGATGGAATTTACGTGCAAAAAATTAAAATAACAGTTATTATGAATTAGAGTGAGTAATTAAGTTATCCATATTTTAAAATTTTATTAATTTATAAATTTATTTGTATGTATAAATACGTTCGATCCGTGATTCGCACGATTTTACAAAAGAAAAAACATATGCAACAAAGATCATCTGAAAACAAAACTATTAGTAGTAAACTATCACCTTTGGGGTCAGAATTGTAGAAATGCACAAATTAGTACCTTTGAAGCATGTAATGTCTTTTTGTCTACTTTTAGTGAGTCAAATTAACTTATAATCCATTTTTACTACTTTTTTTAATCAGAAACTCAAATACAAGAAATCTAAAATAAATTATTTTGTATAAATGAAAAGTCTAATTCATCTTCTATTCTTCCATCTTTTCTCCATGTTTCTATATAATTTTAACATTCTTCTAAAAGTCATGAGTTTTGAAGATCTAAAATTTGCACGGTAGATTTTATTTTAATTCCTTATGTATCCAATTTGAGTGCTTCAAACAACTAAAAGCCAAGAAAGTAAATGATACTTTGTAATATTTTGGTGAATCTCATAGCATCAGTACTAGAATATTAAGGCCTTAAAGCATATTATTTTAATATCATTCTGATAAATCCAAAGCCTTTCATACACGTCTAGTTGTCATTGGAGGACCAATGATTGTTAACTTTTCTCATTTAACCCATCTAATTTCTTGTTACCACAAATGCTAAGTTTTTGTATTCATATGCCTACTCACTTTTCATATGCCAAAAACATTAAAAATTAAAAAAAATAAATAGAATAGAACTGTTGGATAATACGTTCAAAATATAATAATAATAACTTAATAAATATTAATTATATTTTATTAATTAATATTATATGTAGACAAAAAATTGAAGGTATGTGAGTTAATGTAAAATCTTAATAAAAATAAATTTGTGTTGAGTTCCATAATCTAATTAGAAGGATAAATGATTTGTGTACATATTTTTCTAGAGGTAACGAACTTAAAATATGATATATTTATGTAATATTTCAAGTAAATACAAAATTTATATAAGTTATTATTCTTTGCCTCCTTACTTTAACAAGAACTATATGTATATAAATAGAGAGAGAGAGCATATCTGTATGAAGGCAAAATGTGCCAAAATAAGAATCCAAAGAGGGAAGAATAAAATTAATAAATAAGTGCGAGTTAATGAGATCAAAACAAGAAATCATAGAGAGATTATTCCTAAGTTTAATTGGCTGTATACACCCACAAAAGATACACATGCAAACAAAACTCAGTACTTTTGCAAGTAATTGTAGCTTAAGAATAAATATCCAAAAGTGTACAATAGAAGTACAATATATGATGAAAAGTTGTGTGCGTATTAGAAATAAAACAAGGTGTCAAAAGTTCAATAACTTGCATGTGAGATATCTATAATTCCTTAAATGGGTATGTGCAAATCGTATCAACTCGACATAAACTAGATATATTTTCTTAACTTTCTATAAAATGGCACTTGTAAGTTCAAAATTTTAAATTAATCACATTTAGATCCTTTTTGTTTTAACTTAAATTTTAAAAATATTAAATTTTTATAATATAATTTATATCAAAATTTAAAATTTTTAAAATTTAAAATCGAAATAAACATAATCATAATCATAGTGCCTCTTAAAACTTCAACTCCCATGCATTTTGCGTCAAGTTAAATGTGTGAGAAGGCATTTTGCGTCAAGTTAAATGTGTGAGAAGGCACAGTATAACCAGTGGCGGACGTACGTAGGGATGGGGGGGGCGTCCGTCCCCTGAACTTTAGAATAATAATCAAGACATATGTTATTATAAATTCTTATCTATCTCTCTATCTATTTTTAATATTCTATATCTTTAAGTGAAATAAAGTTCAACTTAAATATCTTTATTTAGTTCCAGTTATTTTCATTATTTCTGATTATATTATTTTAGTTGCCATCACAAATAAATACTTCCTCCGTTTCCTTTTATATGTCGTTTTAGATGAAAAAAAAAATATGCTTATTAAGAAGTGTATTAATTTTATGTCTAATTGAAAAGGTGTAAAAATTCAATATTATCCTTTAAAAGTTTGTTGGAAACGATGACAGACAAACAAATTAATACTAAATGTAAGGTAATATAGAAAATTAAGTCATTAATATTTCATTGAAATTGGAAAGTGACATATAAAAAAGAATATATTTTTCTTTCTAAAAAGACATGTAAATATGAATGGAGTAATAAATTATAATTGAATCTTTTTAAAGTTATAATATATCAAACTACAATTTTGATATAATAATGTTCTTTGAAAATAATAAAGAAAAGTTTAATATAATTGTATAAAGAATAAAAATATTTTTTTATCCTATATGTCATGTATTTTGACCCCTCCTGACTATAATTTCTACGTTCGCCACTGACTATAACTATCATCAGTCGAGCTTTTACTGTGTCTCTACAATTTATTCTCCCTCTGTTCTAAAAAAATAGTAATATTTGGAAAAAAAATTGTTTCAAAAAAGAGTTATATTTAAAAATTTTCTTTATTATTTTACGATAAATTAAAAAACTTTTAATTACAAACTTATAAATCTCATCATAACTTAAAAATTCATAACAATGTTATGAAAAAAATTTATTATGTGTATATTTAATTTTTAATTAAAAATATAAAATTAATAATTGTCAAAAGTTTTGCTATTTTTGTGACGGGGAAAGAGTATTGTATACCAATTTGCAGCACCAAACATTTAAACATTTTGATCTCATATATACAAAGTATTGCTTTTCAGGTAGAGTGGTGTCATTATTCTTTGACCAGGTGAAATATCATTTACTTTCTCTCTTCCTTTCCCCCCACTCCACTCCGGGGGTAGTTAGTCAGTCACAAGAAAATTTTCATTTTCTATTATAAATTTTTAAAATATGATAAATAGGAGTTGTATTATTTAATATATAAGGATAAAAGAAAAAAATAACTTACATAACAATAACAGTTATTTAAATGTTGTATCGGGTGAAAGGAAATAATACAAAAAAACTCATCCTCCGGAAACAGTTACCTCGACAACCCACACCCCCCCACCCCACCCCACCCACCTACCTTTTTCTTTTTCTTTTTTGGTTTTGTTTTTAGTTATTTAAGTGATACCAAAAGCTATGATTTTTGCTGAAACTTTTTTGGATATTATGTTTTTACTGAAACTTGATAGTGTACTAAACTACCAATAAAGTCTTTAGAAACATGGGCCAAGTAGGATAGCATGAAGAGTCTGACCCGGCATCCTTGTAGACGAATTCATTCACTTGAATTTTTCATTAGTTTAAGACAACAGAAGTGTTACGACAGCGCATCAAACATTATATAAATATCGAAAAATTAATTCATGATAAAATTATAAAATGTTTTACTTGAAATATCAATTGGTTACAGATTTTTTTAGTGGCTGGTTTAAAAAAAATTATTAGAGGATTTTGTTAGTTTCGCATAAGTTCTTGTTATTTCTAAAGCTTATTTTTCTGTACCTAATATTATTTTATTAAAATATCCATAAAAGTGAGATCAACGTATAAAAATAACAAAAACTCGTGAAAAGAGGAATTTCCTATTTTAGGTTGACTTCAGTAGATGCCGTACTGGTCTGTCTTGTGATTAAATAGTTAATTGGACTTGGCACAGTGAGGGTCAAACAATTCATAGAAGGCCCAATTGAACAAATAGTCAGTATAAATCTCCTTATTATCGCACTTTAAAATGTGTATTTCTGCCCAAAAATATTGATTCGATTAATAAAACTCAATAAATCATTTCATTAAGTTTGAAGTTCAGCCGGACAAACTCAATAAGTTTTTTTTATTAATGGAGAGTTCGAGTCTTGTCGATTATTATTATTATTATTTTTGATATTGATGGCCTCAAAAAAAGTTTCCAGAATACGGTTGTACTATCATGTGCGATGGATGGAGTTCCCGCACAAAAAAAGCCTATTAATATTTCACAATTCTGTTGATACTACTAACAAATCTAAAATTGCAGTCTCTCCTGTTACGAGCATGAATATGGATGCAACATCATCATTATCCTTATCCTTCATGACAATAAATATTTAGATGTTTATTTATGAAAGATATTAAAAATTGCATCGAAAACACTCATTTTGCGTGTGATGTAAGATAATTCTGTATGTATTTATTGACATTTTTAACGTATTAAATGTTGTTATTTTTTTGTTTTTCTTATCTTTAGAATTTTTAAATAATTTTTTTACAATTTATATGTAATATTTGGTTTTTTTTATGTGTATTGTCTGATACTGATATTCGACACAACGATAAAAAAGAAAATCAGATACGTTCTCCGATAGCGATAGCGCGACTCCGATAGCGATAGCGCGACTTTGAACCATGGTGGCAAGTATAAAGTCACCGATTAGATGACTTTCATTTCCATCGGGCCAGTGCCTTACACATACTGTTATATTGTTTCAACTACTTATCATTTATTTTTCTCCACACTATTTTCTTTCTTTGCACTAGTAAGGATTTTTCGTTTGAGTATAAGACAAAAAGACTAAGTCAATGTCAAGGATTTTAGAATTAAAAGAACGGGTGGAAGTGCAGGGAATTGATAGCTAGACTTTGACTTCGGCACAATGTAAAGTCAAGAAGGTTGTTTCTATAAAATTATACTCCGATAGAGTTGAATTTTGTTATCATTTTAAAAAAAAAATTTTAATACTTACTTTTCTTCGAATTTCAGTCTTCACTTATTGCATTGTAGCTTGGTCCAGCTGATACTTGTAGAAAAATTTATTGACGTATTATTCGCATCTCATTTTTCGTTTTATTTATTTCAAAATAAAAGAATTGAATAAAATTGAGTTTTAATGGTCGTTACACAATGTTAATATTTTTTCTTTTTGAAACATTAAGTTATAGACTTGAGTAACTATTAAATTCAGTTGTTGTGTTTTGAACAACCTTCGCCTCTTTCCTTGTTTTTTTTTCTTTCTTTTTCTTCTTCACCCGGTAAAACATGTTGATGCAGAGACACCGGTTAAAGAACTAATATACAGGGGTGGGGAAAGTTTTACTCTACATCGCAATAACTTTGATAATATTTTATTGTTACTATTAATACTCCTTCGATATTCTAGTGTTGTGTATTTCAAGTTAATTTTAATGAAAAAGATATTAGTATTATGATTTTTGTTGTAAATTTTTTTGTTGTACTAAATAATTTTGTCAAAAAAGATTTAACTAACTGACAATCTAAATACACGCAGTATTTACATTAATTTAATTTTATTGTTTTAATTCATATTAATATTTCTTTTTAGATAATAAAGTGGTTTTGTACAGAGTTATTAATTTTAAATTGTTTGAAATTACTCAACGGACCTAGGATGAATGAAGCTAACAATAACGTATAGGGAACAATTGTAAGAACGTTTTGTTACTTTATCTAGTTGCAAAAAGAAGACTGCCCTGCTATTGGTGACGCTCTCTCTCTCTCTCCCCGCCTCTTTTTTCTCTCTCTCAAATTCTTTATTTAAGTAGCGAGTAATTATGTTTGGTTAAAATGAATTGTATTGCATTATAAATTGATCTATGCGCGTTGTCTTGTGACACCATTTTATGTTTAAAAATATTTGCATATATAATCACTTAAGAATTTCAAAATAGTATCTGACGTGCTATTTAATGGACTTGCAAGAAAAAAAAGATAATATAATAAAATAATAATTATCATAAATTTTCACGTGACCAAACCTATAAGTAGAATTGGAGCTGGAATTTCTCTGTAGTCAGTTGTCAGTATAAGCAGAAGATTAAGATGGATGAATGAATCATGAATGAAAGTGTTGCTTACAATAATACATTCAACAATGGGTAACATTCAAGTCAAACATTTACAAATTGTGGAGTACTGTAACTTTTACATTTGTTCAATATTTCTGACCAAAATTATCATTATATATAGTAGAACATACATATTCTACAACGTCCTTCTTTCCTTATATTATTCAATCTTGCCAAATCAGGTGGTCAAAGGTATTATTTGTAATTGATAAATGAGTTATCTAATAAATTTATATATGTCATATAACTATCAATTATCAGTTTATGATATATTATCCATTTGCTAGGTATACTTGCAACAATATTCATTCTGAATGATATAATATCCAAAACATATAAGTATTGTAAAAAAATATTATGTTATTCGTACATGTATATTTGTCTCTAAATTTATTATTATTTTGTGGTATATATAGTAATAGGTTTTATAATCATGTAATAATAATAATTTTTGAAGTGTCAAAATGTATAGTAGTTACATGATCATAGAAACGGTATAAATAAATTCAGAATTCAAAAAATTCACACATCGCATTATGTTTTTGTTTATTTTCAATTATATCTATACAATCAAAATTTTCTTATATATTTAGAGACCGAAACATATTAAACAATTATAATTATAAAAATGAGTTATTTTCTTTATTATTATTTTATAAAAAATATATACACAATATATATATATATATATATATATATAATTTAAAACTTGAAAAGGATAAGTGTATTACATATTTGACCATATATACTTGTGCATGTATCATCATATTTCTTCGGCACATGCACGTGCGTAGTTGATTAATAAATATAAAGTGATAGCGATGACAGTGAGGTGTTGCTCATGGAAAAAGGTGACGGGAAGTCTCATGTTGTGAGCTCGCTCGCTCCCTCCCTCCCTCTTATTTTCCAATATGACAGCTTCTCTATTTAGTATGTTCACCCGTAACCTCCTGTCTCCTCTTTAAAACTTAAAAAAATATATTATAATTTTATCCATTTGGAAAATACGAAAATCAAATACTAAGTTTTGTTTTAAAGTCATTACGTAATCAACTTTAAATTCTTTATGAATATTTCCGGTACGTTTTCCTTTGCTAAAATTATCATTAAGATCGACATGCAACAATTTTAATGAAAATCAAATATTAAAGGAAACAAATCAAATACCACCACAATCCAAAGCGAAAAAGGGAAAAATTTGATAATCACCCTAATCTTTAACTTGAGATTTTTTTAACGCATGAGATCATTGTTACATACTTATTAATAACTATTTTGCTGAATTTTTTTTATAATTTTTTATTAATTTACTCTCGTATCCGCAATACACTCATTAGCAATTATCTTGAAAGGTTTTTAATTTGTTAGCAATTATATAGTTTAAAATTTAGACTTCGTCATTATTCAAAAAAAAAAAAAGCAATCAATAATAAGTGAAACTAACTATCAAGTCACAACTTATAACATGTTTTAATTTCAAAATATTGAAGTATTTTTCCCAAATACTATAGTACGAATACCATACATTCATATTTGTAAAATGCGAACATAAAATGTAACGGACGTCTTCACACGTATATTTTTGATGGTCATATTCACGTACTCTAATCAAGTAAAATATGGATGAACTATAAGTTCAAAAATAAGTCAAATAATTTTTAGAGGTTATAACTGGTCAAAACTATAAATGTAATATATATAAACGAAGGATGGATAAGATGTGTGAAACAAGAAGAGTTTATTGATATTAAAATTGTCTATATGCTACGTACTTATTCATGTATCTTAATTACGTACACAATTTTTCATTAAATATATACTTAGTAACATTAAATAAAACAAATTTGACCAGTTGAGCACTTACAACATATGTGGACTAATTCAATTAGCTTTTAATTCGTCCTTACGACTCGCATTACTTTAACTTCGCAACTTTGAGTGAATTATTCAGACATTTATGACTGTCGTCGTAGATAAGATTTAAAAGAAATTAACAATTTCTTTTTCAAAAAAAACATATTTCTAAAATTTAACATATCCTTATAAAGAGAGTGACCATATTTGTTTCAGTTTAAATTAAATTTTAGAAATTATATATTTTTACAGTATAATTATATTATAACAAATTTTAATTTTTAAAATTTAAGTTAAAACAGACCATATTTGTTTCAGTTTAAATTAAATTTTAGAGATTATATATTTTTACAGTATAATTATATTATAACAAATTTTAAGTTTTAAAATTTAAGTTAAAACAGATGAAGCGATAATATTACATTGCTGACCATAGCTGAAGTCATACACCTAACTCAAACAATTCAATTAGTGAGTAAATCCCGTATTACATTTTTTGAAATTTTCGGGCAGCTTTCTATATATAGCCGTTAGACCCGATCCTTGTTGCCAAATTTTGTGTTTGCCGCTACAGAATAATTTTAGCTCTTTCATCAATAATATTGCTCATTACAGAACAACAAATAAATTTTAAAAATTTTAATAAAATTCCTCACAAATATACATCAGATAAAACATTGTTTGGTACAGTAAAATCAGACACGTTCCCCTTTAATAGTTCACAATACCATAAGCTGATGATATCCCAATGGTGGATGAGGAGATAACGGTGACAATGGAGGCAAAAAATCAAAAATGTTCTGATTATCATAACTCCATGATGACGGCGTCAACACCGGCGGTACTAAACAATCCGTTTTATTACATTCCGGCGGCACATTAGTAGTCATTTGATCAGATTCCAATTGTTCTGCAGATAACAATTTCTTCTCCTTTTTCATTTGAGCCTTGTGTTCCACTTCGACGACTTCTTCTCGACGTCTCTTCCGGACGGCGGCGCCACCAGATTTTCCGATCTCCAGTGGAAAATTGAGAATTGCTTTACTTCCGCGAAGATCGTATGCGGCTCTGTCATAAGCCTTGGCAGCTTCAACGGCGGTGTCGTACGTGCCTAGCCATAACCTGGATCCTCTCCGGTTCGGATCTCGGATCTCCGCAGCATATTTACCCCACGGCCTTTGTCGGACTCCTCTGTAATGTTTCTTCTCTTCTTCCATATTTTTATTACTACTAACATTCGAGGAAGTAGAAGGAGCTTTTACTACTTCTTCGTCCGTCGCCTTCGTCTGAGTTGACTCGGAGAACTCGAACCACTGCAGTTTGTTCGCCGGAGGAAGCTCAATCTGTAACGACGGCTTCCTCGACCACGAATTCTCCGGTGTCGGAGAACTCAGATCGACAAATTGAGTTTCGTCGATTTGATTTTGCTCGAAGTTGAACAAATCAGAGCAAAGTGAAAACGGTTCAATTTCATCTGTATTCAAGTAATCGGAGATTGTGATGGTGTGAGAATCACTGTTTAATGGCATCGATGATGAAGACGACGACGACGACGATGAAGATGATGAAATATCCGACGTCAAACTATTAGTAGCGCAAATCTCATTAGATGAAAATTCAGTAAATTCGTTGAGAAAAGTGTTAAGAGGAGAAAAATCATCGAAAAGATGTTGTCTAATGAAATTTAGAGCTGAAGTATCTGTTTTTGTTTCCATGGCCATAATTGGAAATGGAAGCTTAAATCCAGAAGCAAAAAGGGTAGAATGGGGAAGAAAGGAAAATAAGTCGGATTAAGAAATTATTGATTTTTTATGAGTGTGGAAAATGGAAGTGGAAATGGTATTTATAGTGGTTGGATGTGGGGTGGGGGTGGGGTCGGGGTTGGGGGTAGCGGGGTGGTCTGGTGGGATAGAGTAGTGGAAAATGTGTTTCTTGTCAAAGACTAACTGTGAGACTTGTTAAGAAGGGAGAAGGAAGCATCGGATGATGGGGTAACAGAGTGTAGGTGAGGAGTATGTGTTACGATGATGTTTGACGAATTTGGTCCGTTGATTTGTATTAGAGTTTGAATCTGAAAGGCGAATAGTTTGATCTAATGGTGGGATGGATGAAAGAGTAAGTTTATCACGTGTGGGTTTGTTAGTGCGGCTATGCCATCAGAATGTTTCTTCAGAAATTCAAATCGCATTGATGTTTTTCTGACGTCAAATATGCCGCTGAGTTTAACTCGACTGCAACTAATACCCAGCTCCGTTTGATGCAAGGAAAAAAAAAAAAAGAAAAAAAAAGGAAGAAGAAGAAAACTCTCTATTTTTTGTTGTTTAGAAATGAAAAATAACACGGTGGATGCCATCTCTATTATCGCCACCACTATTGTTACCACACTGTTTCTCCCGCCACTTCGTGTTCATTGTCGTTGTCACCATCATCACATTTTTTATTCGATTATCAAATTAACAATCAAATATCAGAAATAATTATTCTGAAAAATATTTTCTTAAAAAGTATTTTTTTAGGAAAACATTTCTTTAAAAATTATTTACCAATGAAATCATTTTCTAGAAAGTATTTTTTGAAAAACATTTTTCAATATTCCATTAAATTTAAACCCAAACAACATGAACATATATATATATATATATATATATATATATATATATATTGTGCTCACAATGGAAATTTATAAAAGTGCATAAAAATAAATAAAATTGTTGGACCACATTGAACAAATGACAAAAATAGAGTAATAAAAATATTCACGGGACAAATTTTTATTCATTTGTGATTTCTTTTTTTGTGAATTTATTCGTGTACATAAGTATACTCTTATTTATTTTTAGTAATATTAAAGATTACATTCAACATGGGAGGAGATTTGAAATTGAGAGCTCTCTGTTATTAAGAGTGTTCACCATACCATCCGGGAACTACTTCGGTAGCAAGCTCCAGGTCCGATTTCAATACACGACATTCAGTCAAAATTGGGTGCAAGGTACCTGTTATATATGTTCTGCTATTTATAGGAATTTTCTTTTCATTATTAAAAATTAACAATAGATTATCTGACACTATATGCCTATATAATATATAACAAGATCAAGAGGAGACATGAAATTTGAATACTCATTGTCTCCTCCCAATAAATTAAATTTAGATCATACGTCTTCATCTTTTGTTCTATTTTTACGTATCTATTATTACTGTATTAGTATATACATTATTTGTATTTTGAAATAATGAAGATCACGTGACATTTACATATAACTTTATGTAATAAAAAACGAAATATAATGAGACAAAATAGGAAAAAAAAATCGAAATCCCTCTTTACCCTACCCCTCAGTACCCCCAAGAAAAAACAAAACAAAGTTTAGTTAAAATAACAAGGGATATGGCAAATGAAAAGGAAAAAACCCCAACTTTTTTAAACGAAACCTCAAAAAATGAAGGACTATTATGACTCTTTCAACTCTTTAGGAAGTTGTGTTTCTTCGGACTCCGAGTGTTTCCAAATCGTTGCATTGAGGATACGTAAAGTAAGATCGTAGAAATTATTCTAGGAGGACCAACCATGAACTAGCTACAAAAATTAAAATAATAAATAAACTAAAATAAAACAAAGAGTAACCTTATCTATAAACAAATAAAACAAAATGGAGTATAAATAGAGGACATAGTATTTTATATAGATGAGAATTTACTAAGATGGTTTCAATATATTTCACTTGCATCCAAAACTACACCAATGAGCGTGTAGGTGACGTTTAATTGTCCATTTTTACACTTTATTTTAGTAGATTTAAAATCTTTTATCTCATTTAGTGTTATATTTTTTTCTCATTCGCCTCTAAAATTGTTACGTTTAAAAACAAAAAATTTGAATCCAAACTTTAAAATATCTAACCGATTTGAGGAGTGCCTACGGTGTAGTGGTACAACGGGACTTTGGATCCTTTACCACACTTTGAATTTTTTTAATTTGAGGAGGCAGGAATCAAGTTTTAAATTCTATTTTTTAGTTCTTGGTTTATTAGTCATAGATAGGTAATTGTGTTTGTGTTGTGTGATATCATATTGTGGTATTTTTGATTGTTTTAGTTTGATTTTTGGTCCAAACATCTTTGGACAAACAACTGTCTCCAACATTTTATTTATTAATAAAATGATTTTTTGCCGATAAAAAAAATGTTGGAAAGATATTACAGTATTATTCATGATATTGATCTCGAAATTTGAAATGTATATATCTCCAAATAAGGAGTTTTTCTTTTCTTAAATTACAAATTTATGTGATGTTTGAGTTGGAAACTTTCGGTGCTGAAAGATTACCAACATTTTTTTTAGCTTAGCAAATTGAGCACTCAATCCTCAACAATTGAAGCAGTCAGTCTTCATGTGTCCTGTTGTTATTAATTAAACAATTATATTCTTATTATTATGAACTAACCAATCTTAACGTTGTTTCTCATTTTCTGTTCTTAAATATTCTATTTCGTTTGCACTGAAAACCAACGGTTCTAAATATGGCATGTATAACAAATAATATATTAAAAATTTAACTGAAAAAACTTTACCGCTGCTTGTTTTGACTACAGAGTTTGATAAGACTAGAATTGTACGATCAATTACTATCGCCCGTTTCAAATTATTTTATTTTTTAAGTTAAATGATGACCACTACCAATTAAATAGATACTATTATTACATTCTTAGAGTTTATAATAAAATTTTTTTATCACAATATAATTTATATCCAAAATTTTTATAGATTGCATAAATTTTGAAATCCAACATATCGTTATTTGACAAAAAAAGTCAAAATATATCTTTAATTTTAAAACGGAGAAAGTAAAATGATAAAATGAACACGAAAACATTATAATTGAGTTATTTTAAAATGTATGTCATAAGCACAAGTAGCTCGAAGGGTGACACTGACTTCCCGTTGGAAGTTGTATTTCTTTTTAATTTAATTTCCTCAAAAAAATTTTAAGAAGTGTCATTGTTATGTTTGATTGACATAGATGAATTTATATTTTCTGGGAATTCATTTCCTATATCGTGTTTGATTTAACTATATACTTCTCCATGTAATATGCTTCAGTTTACTATTGTGTCCTTTATAATTACTTATTTTTTTTAATTATTGGATTTTAAAACAAACCATTTTGTCATTTTTTAAATTAATTACATGAGAAATGTGGCTTACCAAAGGGGATAATTAAATTCTAATGTGTGTGGGAATTTCTACTTCCTAAAAATGTTTCATTTCCCTTTTTTTTTTTAAATGTCAACCAAACAACTTTATAAATTATCACTTTTTAGAAAGTTAAAATTTTTGAATAAATAAATATCAACCAAACAAACACGGTCATGCATGAGTCTAATTCATGACTTTTGATATATCTTTAATGTTTTTTTAAGGGATAATACCGTCAGAATAAATGTTAATATATTGAGTAGTTCTAGCCTTTTAGGACTCCCTCAATTTTAAATTAGAAGACAACTTCTAAAATTTGAAAATAAATTTGTCTTTCTTTTTTCAGATTTAAAACAAATATAATTCATCTAGAATACTAAAACATATCAGTAAGAAGGGTACGCTCTTCACTTGCTTTGATACAATAATTTCCTGTGCAATAATTTCTGATTATATATATATACACACACACATCCGTATGTTCAAATGAATTTTAAGTGAATTAAACTAGACTGCTACTCCCTTTATAAAAAAAAAGGAAAAAAAAGTAAAAAGAAGAAAAAAAACAAGAGATTATTGATCGTATAAAATATGTTAAAGATTGAGAACAAATAGCCGGACATAATGTGTGATCCATTTTTTATTGTAAATTTTTAGAAAATAACAAGTGAAATTTTACTTTTTAATGTAGGGACCTAAAAACTGGGAACTGTTTATATGAGAATTTTATATACTCTGGATCCGAAGATATTGTAGTAGATGTTTTAGGCTAAATAATTTTGTAGACTCTGTATCCGAATATGTTATGGAGGTGATTTAGACTAGCGCATTCCCAATAAATTTAATCATTCCCACGTTTAATGTTGATTGAGTGACTTTTTGCAAAGTCAAAGTACTAATTAATAGTTATACATGCGTTGATATTTATATGTGGTTCGACATATAATTTTAAGTGTATTTTTATATGTATTAAATATTTTATTTGATAATTTTTTTATTCATATTAATCCTCATATAAAATATTTTCATTTTTTTATTTTTAAAAAATAAAATAAAATATTTAATATATATAAAATATATTTAAAATTACGTGTAAAAAAATCAAACGACATATAAATAAGAACGAAGAGAGTATTATTATTGATGAATCAAAACTTAATTGTAGACTTATTCGTATAGTAAGGAATAGTATTACCAAGTGTTTGTGTAGGTTTATTGAGACACAATACAAAATATCTATTCAACTAAAAATGTTATTGATGAATCAAAACTTAATTGTAGACTTATTCGTATAGTAAGGAATAGTATTACCAAGTGTTTGTGTAGGTTTATTGAGACACAATACAAAATATCTATTCAACTAAAAATGTTTTTTGACCCGATAGTTAAGTCACTAATCATCGATTATTTCTTTAAAATGTTATAAAGTTAAAAAAATTTATAAATATGAAAATTTTGCAAGGTAATTAATAAATATGTGAATGTGTGTATGAATATTTAGATAATAACTTTCTATGTAACTAAAAAAATTTATTATCTAAATATTGAATCTGGAAATCGAATCCTTAACTGCCAAGTGTTTTAAGAATGTTAGTTAATGAATAATAACATTTCTAATACTGCTAAGCAAAATCATGGTATCGTACAAGAACAAAACTTTTCGAAAAAACTTTAAAAAATAAAGGTAGGTGCCGTTAAAGTTGTACAAAATTACAAACTCCTGGTTTATTGCTTAATAGCCAAGTATTTAACTTGTCTGCAAATTATTAAATAAAAAATACCTAAGAAAATAAAGTTCAGCACTACTACGAAGCAAAGTGTGTGGATGACGTTGCCGCGAAATCAAAATCAACGGCGGAGATGAAATCTTTATGACTTGCCACCTTCACTAATCACTATAATTATACTAACAATTTATAAAGATAAACATCACTAAAATTACAATTTCTAACAGACTAGAATTCGTAGTTCAGAAGTTAGGGTTTCTGATTAGTGGAACGATCGATCGGAGAGGTTTAAGCTTTGGTTACAGATGTCGGATCACGATCAATACAAGGCGGAGTCGATGGTGGAAGAAATAGCTGAGAAGCTACACGATCACGATTCATCGTCTGGCGGTAAAACCTCTGTGAAATCCAAGGTTTTCTGGCTCTTTGGACGGGAAAAGCCACTTCACTCTGCCTTTGGTGGCGGCAAACGTATTGTACATCCAACTTCTTATTTTGAAATTCAAATCTTATGATTCGTGTGGATAGATGGATTATTCATATCAAAATTGTCTTAATTGCTTCTTAAATACGTACGAAGTCGATTTTATTTGGTTCTAACATAGTATTATTGTCTACTAATTAGGGCCTGTCGGGAGCAACTTTTTTTCATTATTTTTATGTGCTTTTACCTTTTAAAGTAATTTTACACTGTTGAGGTGTTTGTTTGTAACTCTTTTTCAACTTAAAACTTTGGTTAAAGTAAAAAATAAGAAGCAACGTTGGGTTACTTTTAAATTAAAGTTGAAAAGTTAAAATATGACTTAAAGTTAAAATTTGGAAAAGTAGTTCCCGAACAGGCCCGTAGTCGGAGATTTGTGTCCATAATTGAATTCTTCTCATCACATATATGTAAGAGTGAAAATTTCAAACTGTTAGAAAATCAGAGTAACACATAAATGACTTGGAAAAAATAAACAATAAATTGGAATAACTTAAGTTGGCAAATAGAACAGTAAATTGGAACCACCTAACTCTTTGAACTGACACTTAACTCTTTGAAGTTGAGGCGTGCAAGCACTGTCGTTAAGGGGTAATTTCGCCCATTTTAAGAATGTATCTCGGATGCTATGACCGCAGGGAAATTTTACATGTGCTATTGGCTTGTTTCTCAGTTTGTTACATTTGAGGATGGGGAAAACTAAGCTCTGTCTTTGGATATTAGTCATCTCATTTTGGAAAATAAAATATGTAAATTGCTTTTAATTTTCTGGTTGCAGCGGCTGATGTGTTCCTCTGGAGGAACAAGAAGATATCAGCAGGAGTTCTAGGTGGTGCAACGGCTATATATTTTCTGTTTGAAGTGTTGGAATACCACTTGCTTACCGCAGTCTGCAACGGGTTGATACTCTCGTTGGCCATACTATTCTTGTGGTTCAACACTACCGCTTTGATCAAGAAGTAGGCTCGATCGCACTGCTGTTAAACAAAATTTTCAGTTTTTATTGCAAGTCAATTTTTAATTAGTTTACTGGGTTTTGACTCTTTAAGGTCTCCACCGAGAATTCCAGAAATCTCCATTCCGGAAGAACCAGTGATGCAGTTTGCTCATACTCTGACAAGTGAATTCAACAGGGCTTCAGTATTTTTAAGGGAAATCTCACTTGGGAGAGAACTGAAGAAGTTTCTATCTGTATGTTACATTCTTTCTATTTGTTAAAAGCTTTCAGTTGATATTACAAGATCTTTTACTTATATGGCAAATATGCATATCCTTGATTTCCGAGTAAGGCTATACACGACTATCTCAGATGCAGAGTTCATCTGTATTTCTATCTGAAACTTAATTTTTATATATCTCGTGGAACAGTGTTCAGCAGGTACCCATATTGAAATTTGGAATATCCATGTTCTTCCAACAAATATCCAAGCACTCATAAGAACTGCTTTCAATTTCCATAATATATATGAACTTTGTTTTATGACTTTTTTTTTTGGGTGCTTCCTTCTATGAATTTATTTGCTTACTCTAACATGTACAGACTGCACCTACTATATTTCTATCTGCTTCTGATTAATATTGGTTTTAATCAAATATTGGTACATTTTTTAGAATGGATATTCAATATTTCAAACTGGCAGTCCTATCTCCAAATTCAGAATCCGCCCGCATATGTATTGGTGCCGAGATATCTCATTCATCAGCTGATCATTTTTATTTTATTATTATTATTTTTAAAATTTATTACAGGTGGTTGCTGGCCTCTGGATCTTATCAATTCTGGGCAATTGCTTCAATTTCTTGACATTGTTTTACATAGGTAAATTTATGCAGTTTGTTTTGTAAATCCTGTTTTCAGATAGTGACATTTCTCAACAATGCAGTGTTTGTGTTGCTCCACACGGTGCCTGTGCTCTATGAGAAATATGAAGACAAAGTGGATCAAACTGCAGAGAAGGCAATAATTGAGATCAAGAAACAATACTCAGTGTTTGATGCGAAGGTTCTTAGTAAGATCCCAAGGGGGCTTCTAAAGAACAAGAAGGCGTAGAAGATCCTCAAAGTACCGATAGTTTAGTTCTTGTGTACATTACATAGTTTGGTGATTGTGAGATTATATATACATTGACTACAACAGTATGTTGATTTCGTAAGAAAGGCTATTATATTCTTTATATCATTATTAGTTAGATTTGAGGTTGTACTGCCCACCTAATTGTTCGTAAAAAAAGTATTGCAACAACGTACTCGAACTTTGTTATACAAAACAACCTATGGCTAATAGGATGCGAGCTTGGAAATTACTGAAACCACACTCTGCATATGCCGAAGGCTGCTAGATAACTCGTTTATCGAGCATTTAATTTCAGGGGTCGAGTCGAGGTAAACTTGTTCTGTCTACATCACTTTTCTACATCATGATAGACTTGAGAACAACTCAAAAATTCATTGCTTGTGACGTGATGAATCAAATTTACCAATTAGATAAATTGATGAATTTGAACATGTGACATGTGGAACCGTAGTTAAACTTGAAAATGACACATGACATGCAACACGCTTAACAAATGTAGGTATCTTACACATAAAATGAAACATTAGTATTGAAGTTATCTTCGAAATAGGTTTATACAGAACTTTTGTACATCAGAAATTTATGCAGTAAATTTATAAATAAACTACAACAACAGATCACGAAACATGATGCTAACATAAATAGGTTTACCATGAGGGGCAACCAAGAAACACAGCGATCCCAGCTCCTGTAAGGGCTTTTCATGTGTATTTTTTCCGGCCATCTCCTTTTAGTTATTTAACCCGTTACTTTCTCAGCAAAGTTCTACAATAGGGAACCTGTTCTCTTCTCCAACATAACTATTCTACAGATAATATTTCGGGAAAGCAAAGGAAAATGCTTAATTTTTTTTTTTTATAGATTTGACAGAAAATTGATACTTATAGAAAATATGATAGCTGCTCTTTTTTCCTTGAGCCTCCCTCTCCATATAAGTCATTCCATTGCTTCAGCTCACTCATTATAGATCCCTCAGCTGCAAAGCTTGCTGCCACCTGTAACACGATTGCAACACACCTCTTGTGTCAGCAGCAGTACAAAATCCTTGCAATTATACTCCCCAATATCACACAATTTATTCCCTGACATTCCTCCAACATGAGGTCCACGGATACAACCATAATCTTTATATATTCAACCTAAGAAAATCTAATAGATCCTTTAACAATCATTCAGTATAACCTTTCTCATATAATATTGATTCATGATTCGAGTTTTTTAGGTCTCCTTACACTTCCATTACTTGATGAGTAATTAGATAGTTGATATGAACATGCAAGATATAAACAAAATACAGACACAATTTATTGAGTTCCATTGAATTTGTTATTTTGAATCATATTGGTGGAACAATCACCTGATTCTTTGCTTCTTTAAAGTCCGCCATGTTCAGTGGCCTTATGGTGATGACTATTTCCCCTTTATCTTCTTCTGTGGCTGAAGTACCTTCAGAACTCTTTCCTTCTTCTATTTTCCGCTTTTTCTCCTGCAAAGTTGAAAATTTTCTAATGAATTAAATAAGGAACTCGAATTGTTCCACGTATCACAAAAAGATAACTTGATACACAAACATAGAAGGCAAGTAAAGAAACAAGTGTAGGCAACCGAAGTAGGAGATTTGAGGGAACCAAGGGACATGTACTTACCAGATCTTTTAGCCTTTCTTGTTGTATCAACTCTCTAACTGGTCGATAAGCAGCAGTAGTGCATAAGTTCTGTTTTCAATAAGTTTTAACAGTTAATCAGCATTCTGTTTTCAATAAGTTTTAACAGTTAATCAACTAATGATGCATCCAAATGCTTTTTGCTAAAATGAGAATTCCAACCTTTAAATCACTTCCACTATAGCCTTCTGTCATGGTAGCAAGTTCTTTGAAATCTAATCTGTCGTCAACCTTTTCTTTTGCCAAGAGAGTTCTCATTATCATTTCTCTGTTCTTCACAGATGGTAAACCAACCATTATCCTGATGCAAAGAAAAGAGAGTAATATGGGTTACATCATTTTTTTGCATACTTACTCATTATCCTACAGAACTGAATGTGGTAGCAGAAATTTCAATTAAAACAAGAATTTTGCTAAACATTGCAACATATTCATCACAACATCACAACCAAATGTCATCACCGTTTGGGATTGAAATGGGTGGATTTCGAGGTGGGTTCAATGATAACATGTTTGGTGCAATACTGTTGCGTGAATTCGTTGATAGACTTAGCAATCTTGGCAAAAGTATATTGATAATGTAGAAAGTCTTTCAGATTTGTGATGCATACTTTCCTTACATCCAATCGGTCAAAGAATTAAAGAAAAACCACAAGAACACAAGGACCATCCTTTGGATGGAAGGTACCTTCTCTCAAAACGTCTGATGATTGCTTCATCTAGGTCGAATGGCCTGTTTGTTGCGGCAAGAACAAGAATCCTCTCACCCTGTTTTGTCATTAGTCCATCCCAATGAGTCATGAACTCATTCTTTATCTTCCGCATAGCTTCATGCTCTCCAGCTCTTGACCTCTGTCCAAGCATGCTGTCAACCTCATCCACAAAAATAATAGTGGGAGAAACTTTGGCCGCTAGTGTGAATAAAGCCCGCACATTCTTCTCATCTTCACCAAACCATTTAGAAGTGATAGTAGACATGGACACATTGATAAAACTTGCACCAGCCTCGTTTGCGATAGCCTTTGCCAGCATGGTCTTCCCTGTACCTGGAGGCCCAAATAGCAATATTCCTCGGCACGGCTTTAAGAGGCCTCCTTTGAATAGGTCTGGTCTTCGGAGAGGTAACATTACTAGTTCTTGAAGAGATTCTTTGATCTCACTCATGGCACCAATATCAGCAAATGTGACACCAATCTCACTTGCTGGTATAACTTCAGGTCTTATCCGCTTCTCGAACTCATTGTCAGGAGGCGGCTCCTAGCAATAAGGGTAATTCACTGTGAAAACTGGTAATATCTAAACATGAAAACACACACACACACAGCCCTCAAATAGAACACAACAGTAAAGCATATTATCTTTACTGAGCTCTACATTTTGACAAATGTATTGATTTGCATGACTAGTAGAACTATGGTATTACAATTTGTCATTACAGGTGGTGATTGTAGTGGTAAGTTTAGTTATGAAACCAACAATCAAACATGCGGTTTTAAAATTTAGCGATCAAACCAGAAACTATGTGCAAGTGTGGCTGTTGATGTGGTGCGCTGTTGTTGCAAGACCTCTATTTATCACTAATTGCAAGAGATATGTCAAGTGAACACGCAATTATTAATACAACAATTACTTCCATGGAATATAGAACTTAAAAGGTGAAAAACAATCAATAAGACAATAACCATATCATCAGAGTTTTGAATTGAGAGAGACTAAATGGAAAAACAGGGACTTAGTATAACAAAGTACAAGGAGGACGGAAATATAGAACAGGTAGAAACAATAGAAATATAATGCACCAGTATTAGAAAGGTAGGGGTGATATATTTTTTAAGCGATGGTGCAACACTTCTTGCCCAAGTCTCGTACTACACATTAGCTGCAAATTTTGATCAGCATAATTTTGTAGACATTTGTAGAAGAACTCTTATTTAGAAGTATGACTAATAATACAAGACATTCGGCTTTCTAATTTTTTAAACAGGAGCCCAAAGGAAAATATATCTTATGCCTCATGTGCAATATTCTTAACTTACAGGTGCTTTTGTTGCTGGGTTTGAACTGTCACCATCCTTCACAGTTGGAGCTGATGCTGCTTCTGGTGTGCTCCTGTTTTCAGGCACTATTGTTTCAGGTTTTGTTTCTGGTTTCTTAGTTCCCACCTATTATTCATGTTAATCATATCAAACTAGATATTTACTCCCACAAAATATGATGAACATTTTTTACTTGCAGACTATTTGAATGATTCCAGGCAAAGCAAACCTTTTGGGCTTCAGCTTGAGGTTCCAGCTTTGAGGTATCTTTCCTTGTAGATTTTCCTTCCTGAAATAGACTCAATCCACGAGACAAGCTGCTTGATGTTCAAAACAGTAAGTCAGAGAACTTCAATTATGAGGAAACAAGAAGAAAATAAATTGCACTGACCTTGCAGATGAGATAACAAGCTTTCCATTTCTGTACTCAGGATCCTTAGTATTCATCAAGTGATAGGAAATAGCGGACACCACAACTTCTTCTATATAATTACTAAGAGTCACCGTTTCTGCTAAGCAGATTGAGCCCAGATCGTCACACTCAAGGTCATTAGCTGCAAGTACTTCAAGGATGTGGTTTCTGTTATCCTGGTACTGGATCATCTTCATATCCTCCTCCAACTGGGTCTTCCAACTGACATTATGAGATTCATCTTCAGGTGGTCTGATTTCAATATTATATGGGAATACAGAAGTAAGTCTCTCATCCACTTCTCTGTAGTCATCGCCTTGGTCCGCAATACGTGAACCAAGGATCAGCACTGATCCAGATAATTTCTTCAACATTTTCTGGAACAAAATGTACATTCTTTGTGATCTACATAGGAGCTTGTCGACATCCCTAAGATAGAGAATGATAGGACTAGTTTTTGAAGTTGAAACAAGAACCTGTTATACAAGCAAAGTTGTTATAATTCCTAACACCTATCAAACATTTGGACACCAGAAGTTTTGCTGATATTATGAAAAATACAGTTCATCTAAGTACGAGTGGAAAGTAAGACTAGTGACAAATTTGAACATTTGAGTAATCAACATGAAAACATGATACCTTGTATAGCGTCTGTACAAGAAGTTTCTCATCAAAGGACAAGCTACTAGTACGCTTAAGAGGAGCTGAAAAAACCAGGAAAAAGAAAGGAAAAGGAAAGAAAGAAAATCACTCTAAGTGATAATGACGTAAAAGCCACCGATGTTTCGTATAGTAAGCACATTTGTAACTTAATATGAAAACAATAGTTGCCTGAAGTACGTGAATCTACCAGTAAAAAATTGATCCAATTTCAAGATATCACAAATGTCATCATATGCGAAGTTAGTTGTGCATTATACTGAATTATTCAGTCATGTTTATTCAACAGAATATAACCTGCTGAAAGTATAACAAGGATTCCAAATGTTGAGCAAAGAATAGAAACATGCAAACAATTTTAACCAACTTCAGCTGGACATTACAAAGTTATTTGAGCATGGAAGGCACTGGAAAAATGTTCTTCTGCTTGAGCTTTCTTCAATATGCACACAGAAAAAATAAATAAAATCACAAGTTTAAGCCTGCCATATAAGCAGCATGATATGATAGACCTAGAAATTCTAATGCTAGTGTGGTTTTTCATGTGACGACTCATGATTTCTCCAACCTAAAGAAAATAACAATAGTCTATTTGAAAATTGACAAAGAAAGCCTTTTGAATACATATAATTAAGATTTAATCATTACGTAATTTCCTACCAAGACTTAGCAGCAAAAAACTTAAATTAACAATTAAAGACATTGTAATATGCACTATTTTGGTTCAATATGGTTCTATTATATATTATAGGTCCACAGGCAAACACAGTATACTACTTTAACTCTCTACTCTCGTAACCCAACCGTGCATATCAAGCATACACTGGATTACGTTAATAATATATAAATTGCAATTTTTGTATAGCTCCTACATCTTTTTATAATAACACCACTTACAAAAATTCATACTCAAAATGACTTTCTCAATAAAAACCTGGATTTGTAGTTGGGCTATTGGATATAAGATCATTTAGATTAGCTGCAGCTGATGCATTTCTACGAAGGGTTGAAGGAATTGCTTCTCTTTGCCTGATATGAGGGAACTGAATTAGCAGATTTATCAAACAATCAAACAGAAGCTCACGGAATTCCTTTTGTTTCATCAAGAGCCAAACTCGACCCTTTTACCTTGATGCAATATCTACACCACTGCTCTGTCTACGTAGATGGCCTGCTCCAAGGTAGAAACAAAGGTTCAAATATGGGAAACGAGCAATCTAAACTCAACTAAATCAACAAACCTTTGGATTCTTCCCGAGGTTGAAAGGCAGGAAAAGATCCAAATAAACCAGACATCCGTCCTAGAGTTACTTCTGAAATTGACCTTTGTAAGGACTGTAAACAAGTTGTTAGCAGAGACAAAACATCATAGTTCTTCTGTTCACTACTCTAAATCTTCCACATTATCTGTGGTAGACAGAAAATGCAAGAGCAAACTGAATAGACATGAAGCGAAGGATTTACATACTACTTAAAACCAGATAGATATTTTTTAATTAAATTTGAACTTACATGTACTTTACTGGCAGCCCCATACTTTCCTTGAATCTATACATAAGCAACACGCAATATAAGATTTGGCAGACATGAACCCGAAAGAGAATTGAAAACCAGATAACTCACCTTCAGTGAAAAGTCTGTAATATCTAATAACAGCAACTTGGCTCCAAAATAATGAGACAAAGCCTTCGCAAGCATTTGTTGGTAAAGTTCTTCAATTTGAGATATAAGAAGATAAATGTGATGAAAATATAATAATTGCACAAAGATAACATAATCCAACAGAGAACCAACCAGCAGGTCCCGAGAGCAAAATAGTCCGACTTGCAGGAGAAAGGTTCCTTGTGTGCTTCGAAAAGTCATAATTTTTCAGATAAACAAAGGCCGCGCTTGTTAGCAAGACTCTTGTTTGCTCACTGTTATTATAAACAACACAGGCTCTTAGAATAAGGAGTACTATATATAACTACTTGGGTATATTTAATAAGTTATGGCTATAGCTATGTAAATATGTTTTCTAGTATTATGGTTCTGTATGCATCCCATGTCTGAACTTAAGCAAAGTCTGAAGAAATAATAACCAAAGCATATGATGCAGCCTTAAATGTTACACAGAAAATCATACCATCACTCTCGAGATCTGGAAATCTCAAATGTCCATATGGCAATCAATTAAAAAAAATTAAAAACAGATACTAATGATAATTTTAATAATTCGGACGGATTAAAGGAAGAACTTTTCCGGTCACCTGAGATAATAAGGAAATTCATCGAAAGTGACCTTGCTGTCTCTGCCATCAACAATCATGTTTATCATCTCGCGCTCCAAAGTCTGCAGCGTAATGGCGTTGGAAGAGGTCTGAGAACCACCACCAGTCCATTTACTTACCGTCTGTCCTGAAGCCAATCCAATCCCTACACCTATTCCCACACCCAACGCCGACATTAAATAGTGTTTCTGCTCCATTTTATCCTTCAATCTCTTTTCAGAACCCTACCTCTCTTCTTCTTAAATGCAATATCCTTCACACAAACTCCAGATCAACGGTTAGAACTTCCTTCTAATCAAACCATGCATATTCCGGAAAATGTAACAAAAAAATCGCCATGAAACTGTTATCTGAACGCCTTTAATATCAATCAGAACGATGATGATAATCGGCACAAAATACTAAAATTGGAAAATTAAGATCTCGGATCAAAATCACAAAACCAGAAGTATATCTATTTACCTGCTCAACAAAAATTACCAAAACTAACATAAATAAATACACTCAAATATTATCAAAACTTCGATTATGCAAGCCGTTGATCTTCTTCCCTGTTATATGTGTATCTGTTCTTCAAAAGGAGAAAACATCAATGCATTCCAGAAGAGAAAAAATCACAATAGTTTTTTTTTCTTCCAATTTTCTCTTTTGTTCTTCTTCTTCGGAATCGGATGGAGGCGAGAGAAGCGGATCACGGAAGCCTATAATAATGCCATGTAGAAATAATTCGGACAAGTGTTTGAAAGTATAGTGGCGGCGCACGGCGGTCGTAGGCGGCGAGAAAGGGGCTGAGATCACTAAACGGTTGTGATTGGAGTTACTTATAGTAGTGTACGGTATGGAATGGGGGAGTTAGTTTTTTTCCCGCTTTATTAGGCCTCGGGGTTTGAGTTTTGGTGGGTCCCGTTCACGTGACGTGGTGTAGGAAGAATGGTGCCATGTATCTGTTATAATGCCACGCGGCCTTTGTAGATTCATCTGTTTTTATCGTTATCTAATTTAAATTACTTTATTATACGCAGCGCTCTGCTCTCCAAAGGGTGCTGGATATATACAAATGCACTCTCTATTGCTGACAGCAATAATTGATTCATTAATTATTAAATAATCTTTGACTTAAAAATTAAATAAATATTAGTAGTCATACACTTATTATATAAAAATTTATTACAAATGATATAAATTTTTGTATAATTATATATATATATATATATATATATATATTTTAATCCATTCAATACCTAATGGTAGTTCATCGAAACTATGATTAGTTTGAATTTAAATCGGGTTGAGTTTTATGACGGAGAGAAATTCTTCTGAAACTTATTTTCAAAATCATAAGCTATAAAAAAAATCCCGTTAATACTCATTTTCTTCATTTTTAAGACTCAAACTCTATAATTTATTTACAAAGAATAAACTTTTTACTAATTAAATCAATAAATATTGGTCGTATAATTATAATTTTATTACCGTATATTTATCTTAACATTTGTAACATTCATTAGTGGGGTGGAATAGATTAGTCGATCTTAGCAGAATGCTTTAGATGATAAAAATGGTGTTCAGTATTAATTGATTTTTTGGACAATATTCAAAATAAATGAGAGTTGACGAGTTTAAGGTTTTTTTTTTTGTTGAAAATTTAAAATAAACCGTTACACTTATAATCTTCCACTTGATAAATCATCATCCATAAAAGTATAGAAACGACTAAACATATTCTGTCAGATGGTACCCGCAATTATATCCACACCTTCACGTTTTTTAATAAATCAATACTAATATGACAATTATCTGATGAAATAAAAAAATGGTTCATTCCATTATTTTCGTCAGAATCATGTAGAGGCATTTTTCCAACATTCTCTTAGTATATTAGGGTCAAATAAAGCATATCAAATTTAATACTCTCCCCGTTTCAAATTTTGAACACAAAATAAATTTATAAAATTTTATAATTCAAAATTTAAGTGAGATGTTTTTTTAAAAAATTTTTGAAATAAAATATACGAAGAGTACTTTTAATTATAAACTTTTATACTTTAATATTTTTATACTAATATCACAAATAAAATTTTAAGATCCATATATTTTTAATTTTGAAATATTAATTTCAAATAATGTTTCTAATCTAGGACCATGTTGCTCATTTTATTTGTTACTTGCCCATTGTTTCAAGCACTACAACTTGGCAATTAATCCATTTGATTAGCATGAAACACAACAAAAATACAAAATACCCAAGTCAAATCACAAGAATATTAGCTACCTTACTTTTATTGAAAGAGGAATAATCTTCAATAAAATAAACCAAGTCAACTATAATTACATGATCAAGATTATGTTTTGAATGACTATTTCTTGTCCAGATTAAGAAGTAACTCAAATGTTTATATATATATATGTGTGTGTGTGTGTGTGTGTAAATCCCGTATAACAAAGCCAGCCATTAAGAAAAAACCATGAAAGATCAAGAACCTCCCCACAACAATGTTCTTGAAATTGATCTGATTCAGATGGAGATAGAAAAGCTAGACAAATTTAACAAGAAGCAAGAGAACAAAGTCAAGAACTTGGAAACAAAACCAATCCAACTTATGAACTTGTACTTCATTTTTCAAGCAGTCATCCTCTTGACATCAACCACCACTACTTCCTCCATCAAATGCCACAACTGGTGGATCCCTTTCGCCCTCTCCCTCATGGGGGCAATCGTAAACGCAATCGCGTTTATCGATGCCATGTCCAAGGTCTTGAAGGCTAGAGATGAACTTGATCAGAACAGGGCAGACCTTTCTTTCATGATGGTGCACAGATTGACAAAAGCACAAGTGAATCAAGTGCTTCCGGGGGAACTGTTGATGAATCAAGTAGTTGGAATCTTTCGACCGACGGCAGATTCTTCAAGAATGTGGAAGCGGCGATTATTGGCATATTTGTGCTTTGGTTTCTTTATTGGGTTTAGTGGAGTTGTAATGTATGGATGCTATGCAGCACTTTGTCATTCGAATCATAATAAGTGCATCAAAGCTTGCTAAACTAGGGGTGTGTGCATGTAAGTTAATGTGTCTGTGTGGAGAAGAAGCCATGGGTGGCACAAAGGTTCACCCAAAAGTCACTCATAGGCTTTTTTTTTTCTTTTTTTGGCAAAAAGAAACCATGAATAATAAAAACAAGACAGTACAAAGTATACATTGTCCAAATTACCACCAAAGAAAAATAAACAAATAATATAGCAAATAGGATTTGAGCACAACACAGACTCCCAAAACCAGATACAAGAGCACAGAAAAGCTGTATGATGAACAAAGCAAACTCTGCCAAAACCTAAAAATTACCCAAACATGGACAGGATATAACATCTCCAAGCCACTTGACTCAACCAAACAACAGCCACCACCAACACAGATTCTACCTTTTTAGAAGCTGGAGCATGGCACAAATAGAACAACCACTAGATCAAACGCTTGGTGGGCACTATTTCGGAAACATGAGACCAACCAATAGAAACTACAGCACTAGAAGAAAACACGATGAACACTCTAGAAAACAAGCTTTAAAATAAAACATTTGCAAACAAAAATCAGTAAACAAAGCAGCACGGCTAACACATCAAAAAGTGTACCAAATCAATAGAACTCTAAAGCTCCTCCGGAAAAGCAAAATAACTATTACCAACTTGACAACACAAGTTCAAAACAACGAACTGCAAAAACTAAAATTACGAACGAGTATTCCTTACAAAAATTATGATGCGTTTGCCGGGAGTCGAACCGGGTCTATTGCTTGGAAGGCAATTATCCTAACCGTTGGACTACAAACGCTTGCGTGTAAAATTTTCCCATTTATAATCAAAAAAAGAGATATAAATAGACAGAATTATTTTATTCTGTCACAAGGGCTTAAGGTTTTGAGGGATCACTGATGGACAAGTTAGTGGTCACCAGAGGTTGTGTGTTAAAATGTTAACTGAACTTATAAAAACACTCTTTTAGACCGGTTAAGGGATTAAATCTCTTTGGATAAAAATTAACCAGAATTTTGCCGATAAAAGAACAGCTTAGTAGCTATCAATATTTGTTTTAAGATTTTGAGAGAGAGGGGGATAGCACTTGCAAATGTTCCAACATTCAGGCACAAAAAAATGTTGTGGCTAGAGAAACAATGTGAGAGTTGGTCCATTTGCATCTTCATATCATCCTGCAACCATTGGCTATTTGGCTACACTAATAAAATTATATATTCAGCATTTTAGCACATTTATTTGAAAATAGGTAAGAAAAATAAACACATATATTTGTTACTTTGGGCATCCAATTCCATAAGAAGTAGTCGTAGTTGTGATCAAGTGCTTCCTCTAAAATCTGTACCAACTACAAAGTTATCGAGAATATCTCCAAACGAATTTAACTTGTTTTCTCTCTCCTAAGCATTTAAAATGTAAAGAGCTAAAAGATTAATTTGGTAAAAAAAAAATATTGCAAGAAAGAATATATTCTGATGAATAATTATCTGAATTTCTCAAAATTGGTGACAGATAACCTAAAAATATGTAAAAACTCGGATCTAAACTCGTGAAACTATTTTTGACTGTTAAAAACATTGAAAAGTTCTCTACAAAATAAAATTGATTTTCTAAAATACTCATAAAATTCAACAAGTTTCAATGGAGGATTGGAGGGATTCTTTCATTTATTATAATCTTTTATTGGGTGGGTTTGGGTTGATGGAAGAGGAGTTTACATGAAAAACAATTTTGTGTGTGAGAATATATTACGAACAGATTAAATGATACCTTAGAATTTATATTCTTGAGAGAATACTTAACACAATGTTTATGCTTAAATCATTGTGAGGTGATGAAGATATATATGGGGAGAAGAACAATGAGACATATTCCTCGATGTCAAGATTTCATCTTTTTTTTTCTGTCACATATCATTAAACTATAACACCGAGGCCCAACCGTGTTATTGAAACCAAATATTCCCATTTCAGTTGCATCTCTCTTGCAATGAGACTTTTGCTATTAACTCCTCAAAATCCTATTTAAATGCAGTAACTTCAGTAATGGTCCATTTATTTGCAATTTTGCAGAACAAAACTTATATACCAGGTGACTGTCACAGAAGTACTTGCGGGCGCATGTCTGCGCCAAGAAACCAAGTTCTCTGTTATGTAGTAAGAATACATTGTTTGTAAACTATTTTACTGGTAAAAATATTTAACTATACAGGAAATGTGGCTATTTGGAGTCAGATTTTCGTGCCTTGTTAAGATTCTAATTCTCCATGCATGCAGAATTATTGAGATTAAGCATCTTCTTATCCAAGATTTTCATCTCCTCTTCTCTATTATTGCTGTATTATTCTTTTTTTCCATTTATCATGTCTAGACTACACATGCTTTCTCCTTCTAGTTGCTTCATCAACTGATGCACACCCTTCTCTTAAATACTGACAGTCACATTTCAAATTTCTTCACCCATTCTCTCTTGAAACTCACACAAACTGTTCTTTCATCAGAGACCTCAAACCTTCATTGTGAAAAGCAAGTCCTACTTAGCTTAATTTAACAGCTTTTTGATCTCTACTTACTCATAAGCTTTTGTTCGTGTTGAAGCTTAACTATATAAATACGAATAAAGCACAAGTTCTAAACTGAATATTTGTTGATTGAAGAATGAATGGGAGAAAGGGTAGTCATGAGATTAATATTCCTTCGATTACAAAAACTAAGCTGCCTGAGACACTGAAGAAATCTAGAGATTTGCGATTCTCATGCACTGGTTGGATGTCAAATGTGTTGGATTTTTGCAAAGAAGACAACAATAGAGTAACATTCTCACTAAAAGTAGGGCTTGCTGTTTTACTTGTCTCTTTACTCATACTATTCAGAGCACCTTATCAAGTATTTGGCACCAACATAATTTGGTCCATCCTCACTGTTGCCATAATGTTTGAATATACTGTAGGTATGTGCGTGCATATACATATAATACTATATACTTTGCTACAATCTTTACAAGTGTGCATGCGCGTGTGTGTATATGTATGTATGTGTGTATGACATGCATGTATGTATCTGTGTGTGTGTGGGAGTGATCCATTGACCATCTGCGGCTAGACTTTTTAGAGGAAGATAGTATCAAATGGCTTCTGCTAAAAATATAGCTGAAGGTAGCTGGCAACAACCAACTGCTATGGATGATGGATCAGTCCCATAAGTGTACATACCATTGTAGAGTAATATTTTTACTAAAAGCAGGGCTAGCTTTTTCTACTTGCTGGTGAACTGTGGATATGTCGTCTTAGTTAAGCTAGCTAATGCATGATGATTTAGCCTTCGAAACAAATTAACACCATTGATGCATGTTACGTATATAAAGAAAGCTGACTGGATTACCATTCCTTTGCATACTTCATGGGAATGAATTTCCTAAAGGAGCTACATTCAACAGAGGATTCAACCGAGCACTTGGAAGCGTGCTTGCTGGAGTCTTAGCCGTTGCTGTTGCTCAATTAGCCTTAAGCTCCGGCAGAGCAGAGCCTTATGTAATTGGCGTCAGCATCTTCTTGATTGGTACTTATCGTCTCTTAAAAGTTTCATAAATAAGGAAAATAAAGAAACTCTAAATGTGGCTTAAAGAGTTTAAACATATTACAGGGGCTGTCACGTCGTTTATGAAGTTATGGCCATCCCTTGTTCCATATGAATATGGCTTTCGAGTCATCCTTTTTACGTACTGTTTGATAGTAGTTTCTGGATATCGGATGGGAAATCCAATCATAACCGCCATGGACAGACTTTACTCAATAGCCATAGGAGCTATTGTAGCAGTTCTAGTGAATGTGTTGATCTTTCCCATATGGGCTGGTGAGCAGCTACACAAAGAACTAGTCCAAAACTTCATTTCAGTGGCTGATTCACTTGAAGGTAAACCTAATTTGGAAATACTCTAATCGGACTTTAACATTACAAAACACAGAAGCAGAGTTCAGTCATTAAGTCTTTTCTTTTTGAGAAAATTCATGAAGTTCTTATCTGGAATACTTGCAGAATGTGTTAGGAAGTACTTAGAAGATGATGGATCAGATGATCCAGACTTTTTCAAGTCTGTGATAGACGAGTTTCCTGATGAGCCAGCGTATAAGAAATGCAGATCAACGTTGAATTCATCTGCTAAACTGGAATCATTGGTAAGTATGTTCATCATTTATGTCTCACAGAAACATCATCCACTCCAACCATAATTTGGATGTCCAAAGCTAATTTCCTAATTATGCTCCCATCTTTAAGGCAATATCTGCTAAATGGGAGCCCCCACATGGCCAATTTCGACAATTTTTCTATCCATGGTCAGAATATGTCAAAGTTGGTGCAGTTCTGCGATATTGTGCATACGAGGTTATGGCACTTCATGGTGTTCTTCACTCTGAAATTCAGGTCAGTTCTCAGCAAGATCTTATTAGTTTTGTTTTCTTAGAAGTTGTCTATAAAAAAAAAAGAAAATAAAAATAAATAATAACACATTGCCATCTATCAGATTAGTCGATTGACTTCAAAGGTCAGGAGACAGGACACCCATGATATTAAAAGATATTATAAATATACGATGTAATATTCAATTTTCGGTTATTGGAATCAATACCTATTCTTAATTATCTACAAAATGTGCTGCCAACAGAGGAATATGATGGAAGTGGTGTTACCAGTACGTACAACTTCTATGATAAAAATTTCAATGGAAAAAAGGGAATGACAAAGGATAGTATAAGAATCTTAAACTCAGGAACTGTAACATGTTATTCCCTATATTCTTGTCTTGTTTGAGGTGACTACAAAACAAATGCTTATTTGTAGACAGACATAAAGAAGGGCAGAAATACAAAACAAAATACTTGACCAACCTGAGCATTCATAAAACTGAAGTAGAATTATTAAAAGAATTGATTATGCTATAACTTCATTTGTTTCAGTTTAAATTTTAAAAATTTTAGAATTTAATACTAAACAAATCCTGACTAATTGAATACTTGTGTCAGAAATTTCCCGAATTGATTTGCCGTTTCCATAAAAAATATAATTGACAACCTGAAATTGCACATTATCCCTTTCCTGCAATAGATCCGGGGGAAGGATGTTATTAAATTTATACCGGTTGTTATTTCAAGTTTCTCTGTGGAGAAACGGAATAACAATTTATAGCAGTGAAATTTACACTGTAAAAATTTATAATCTTTAAAATTTAAGTCGAAATAAACGAAATCTATATCTGTTTTACATCTAAACTAAAATATTGCAATTAAACTTTCCCTATGTTCCCGAATTTGATATACATTTTTAATTTTAACTGTAAAAAGTTGATATGACTTACCTAATAATATCTCATTATTTATATTCAAGGTAAATTGAAAACTATTATATCATCATTGTCATTCTCCCATAACGTATGGTAATATACTCGGGAAAATAAAACTAAATTCGTTGTCTAAAAAATTTATTGCGCACTTATGGAACTGAATATATATATATATAAATATATATATGGATGTTTTCCAGGCTCCGTACAACCTAAGATTCATATTCCAATCAGAGATCAAAGAAGCAACAAGTATGGCTGCAAAACTAGTTAGATGTCTGGGAAAGGATATACATGACATGAAAAGAAAGCTGAACACTTCTCTGATAAGAGACCTTCATAGCTCGACTGAACGACTCCAAACTGCCATCGACATGCATTCGTATCTGCTCGCATCCAGTTATGACAACTCATCCAAGGCTGTCTCCATATTCTCCCGTGCCCTTACACCCACCCTGTCTGACCTTTCAAAGAAACTGGCTGAGCTTGAAACAGGATCCGGAGGGCAGCTGTTGAATGTGACAGCTGAAAACACGCAACCCGATAAATTGTTACACGCTGATTCTTACCATGAGACAATGAGGAAGCAATCAAGAAGGCTCCATTCATGGCCGTCCAGAGAAGTGGATACTTTTGAGGAAGAGGGAGGATTTGAGGCGAACTTTGTTCCGAGAATGAAGGCACTGGAGAGTACTGCAGCATTGTCACTGGCTACGTTTACTTCTTTGATTGTTGAATTTGTGGCCCGCCTTGATCACTTGGTTGAAGCAGTTGATGAACTTTCCAAACTGGCAAAATTCAAGAATTGAGTTTTTGTAGCAGGAGGGAAGAAACCATGTTTACAAAATTTAACTCTATTATAGAATAATAAAAATTTAAGAGATTTGTGAAGGCTAAATATGTGTGTTTGAATACACATATATGTGGAGACTGGAGAATAATCCATTACTATCCACCCATGAAAGGCCATCACCAAAAATTGTAACTGTTGCCGCAATCATTATCATCCGCAAATTATTGAAGGTAAACATTATAACTCGTAGAACCTTACAAGTTTGGAATTTTCTCCAAAAGAGAGCACGTTTCATCTAATGAACTTACTTTTTGCATATAGCTAGTGGACAGAATAATTTAAGATGTAATAAATCACGGGCATGGCATTAGCAGATGGATCAAGAACAGATTTAATAAAGTGACAAAAAAGAAATGAAGAACTATTATATGAAATAAAAAGCAAAATCGAATACACAAGAACACAAAGCTACTGAAAAAGTTTTGTCGCCAAGATAATACACGTAGTTAATAGGCAAGTTTCAGAATCACTACATAATGAGGAAATTATACTTCAAAATATATTAACCGTGTTAAGAGTTGCGGACTGAAAACTACTTGGCCTGGTCCAGCCTTATAGATGATTCATTTATGTTCATAAATTGCTCGAGTGTAAAAACTATTTCTACAATGCATTATTTTTTATTAATAATAATAGTAATAAATGAAAATTCTAACGGAGCACACCATGAAGATGATAAACCAGTACATACATTATAAGCGACACCGCCAACAGGTCAGCATCCAGACTATAGACTCCCACAAGACTGATTACATGAAAGGCCTGTCCGACTGAACATATTTACAAGATCCAAGATGAGATGTCAAACATTATTATTTACAAGTAGATATCAACCCGCACACTCGCAAATCTAAATTAGTCCCTACTAATTTCCACTTATTGTTATTTTACAGGCGTTACATCAGCAGCAGTTTCAAAGCTCTCCCCAACTGAAGAAACGAAGGACGCCCACCAAGAATGAAACCGTTTCAGATCCTTGCAAATCCCAAAGCAAATAGTGCAGACGAAACCTGCCACATTGAAGACCCTCATATAAATAACATAGAGAAAATGCATTACATCCAGTTTGATGGCATCATATAACATTTCCCCGGCTCAGCTGGATCACCAACAAAGTTTCTGCCCCTGCTGTCTAATGCGTGTCCAGAACTGCCAGCCAACAGTGCAATCAGGCCACCTCCATGCACCCTACCTTCAGGAACTGATGCTGTGCCTTGTCCAATGAACACAGTACCTTTCTGGAGTTCCAAACTTTTCCATGCAGATCCAACTAATCCAGAATCCGTCACAAAACCACCATCCACCTTCATGAAATCAACATTCATGTCCTCAGCAACTACCTCTTTCGTCTTCTCAAAAGGTTTTGAATCCTGGACAATAACACCGACAGTAGCACCCCCGTGAACCCGTTTGTCCTGCACCAGGCCACCATGGGATGCACAGAGTCCAGTCTTTCCCCTTGCAAATGAGTTACAAGGGGAATCATCTTGGCCAAACTCTGAACCAGGTTGACCCCAAGAACATCTTTTTCCTCCTCCGTGAGCCTTGCAGAAGTCAGTGCTGCCTTGTGCACTTTTGCTGCAACCTTCAAATTTGCATCGTTTGCCGCCACCATGACGGACACAATAATTAGTACGGCCCCTGGCACTCTTTGTGCACTCGGTCACAGCACACCTCTTACCACCCCCATGTGCTACACAAAAGAGGGTACCACCATGAACACTCTTTGGGCAAACCCCACCACCTTCAAAGGCACACCTTTTCCCTCCACCATGACCCTTGCAAAATGGGGTGCTTCCTTCAGCACCCTTGGTACACCCTACAAAAGTGCACCGCTTACCACCACCATGTGCCTTGCAGAACATAGTGCTACCTTGAGCCCCTTTTGAGCATGCTGGATACTGACATCTGCGACCGCCTCCATGAGAGATGCACAACCCAGACAGGCCTTCTGCACTCTTCGTACAGTTCTCTTTTGTGCATCTCTTACCTCCGCCATGCCGAATGCACATACCAGATTTTCCTCGGGCAGCGCGAGTGCAACCCTCGTGGCTGCATCTTCTACCCCCACCGTGAGCAATACAGTAATCTGTACGCCCTTCTGCACTCTTGGTACATCCTAGAAATTCACACCGTCTACCACCGCCATGGGCCTTGCAGTATGCAGTTCGGCCTTCGGCTCCTTTATGACATCCAGGCCTCTGACACCTACGACCACCACCATGGGCAATGCAAAGGCCAGAAGCACCTCGCGCTCCCTTACCACATCCCATAAACTGACAAGTCTTTGTGCTGCTGCTGCTGCGATGCTGTTGCGCTTGTGTAATCCCGGAAGTACAAGTTACTGAGCTTTTTGGCATTGTCATTGTGCTTGAAGAAAGATCTGGAGTTGCAGGAGCTGGTTTATGTTCTCTTAGGCTCTGGTTGATAAAGAAACTAGTCTCTGGTGAATGTTGCAATGGAAGGAAAGAATATCCTCTTTTCAAGTCTGAAGACATTGAACCTTCATCCTTATTATGAGTTCTGCCAATGGTCAATGGATTCTTGACGACATTTTGTGGTAGATCAGAATCTGGATGAGAAGTAGTAACATCAGATACAGAAGGCCCAAAAGACAGACTCAACTCCAAATCAAGCTTGGGTTGTATCTGTGCAGTGGAAGTAGAGGTACCAGTGTTCTTTGGGCTGGGTGTCTTCTCATTGCCAAGATGGAGAGAGAAGTCCAATTCAAGATCCATTGATGACTCCTCATCAGTTTCTTTGGCAGAGGATATTGAGGTATATGCAGTAGCTGAACTTCCCTTACTATCTGATGAACTTGAGGAGTGGCCCAATCCAAGAGATAATGGAAACTGAAGTTGTTGCTTCATAGATGCACCAATCAAGCTCCATTTCCTCTTGATTCCCTTTGAAGTTGACAAGACATCGGAGATTGAAGATCTGGGGGAATCAAGTCGTAAGGTGGTATCTGCACAGTAGCCAGCTGAAGATCCAGCTCCTCCAACATGGATGGAGTTGCCCAGATTCTTAAACATGTTTGATGCAGGGTTAGCAGCAAACCCCTGTTTATGGAACCTGGCATCCATGAAAAACTCCTAAATGCAACACACTCGTTATAAGCAAATTATCTGCAATAGAACAGCTCCCCTGACTTCCGGGATTAAATAATCATCTACAAAATAACTACGTAGTTTCTAAAAGTTAGATGTATCTAAAAGAAGAGAACATCCGACCCCCCACCACTAACAAATCCAGACGTATCACAGCGGTCCATTTTAGTTATTAAGTCCAAGCTTCAGTCAAGAAGCAATAACAGACATAAGATATCACAAACTTGAATAGTTCATCATAACGTCATGCCAGTCAACCATCCTGTTTCACAATGAACACTTGGTTAGAAATCATAACAGATTAAAGAGCCCAAAATAAGCCATTCATTTATCATATATAAATGCTTGTAAAAAGGTCAAAAAACTTCCAGGAAGTTAAATGAAATAAAAAAGATTACAGAAAAGTAAATCTGAACGATGATTGAAAAAATATCATTTCAAGATATGATTTGATATCAAAGTAATATCCCTACCAAGCAACACCTATTTTGCAAGTATCCTGATCAGACATAACAATACGTCTCTCATACACAATTAATTTTATGAACAGATGTCACAGAAGAAGTTATATGATCTAAAGTTCTGCTATAAACATTTGTTTGTATTCACCTTACACCCAAGTAAATTGTCAAAACTGCAATGATCCATGAGCAGTTTACCTATCACAGTATCACATAACTAACAGAAGTGTTTTTGCTTTTTTTGAGGGAGAGAAAAGAGTAATTGCGTACTCTCAGACCTCAAATTATCTATTGTCCAACATTTTCTGTCACCACATAACTCTAAAAGAAATACAAACTGCATATGGCCTGTAGACATCTAAAACTACTAGTAGTAAAAACAGAGGATAAATTGGTAAATTGGATCAGATCTCCTATCTCATATTTTCATGAAAAAAAGAATAAACAAGTAGGGATCACATTTTCATGTGAAGCAATAGAACTGACGCACTGAATTTTTAAACATGCAGAACACTCGATATACTATTTACAAAAGATAACGTGTATGACTATACCGCAAGAAATCATTTTAACATTTTTTTCCTTGAGTATGATGAATCGTGGCTGAAAATCAGCTGAAGCTGACGATTATAAACATGCTTTGAGGTAGCTCAATATCATATAACCAAAGAAATCCAAAGAAAACCTTGCAAATTTCAAATGGTACTGATCTATTCCGTCAAAATTAAACAAAACATACCTTAACAGATCTTAAAAACACCTTATTGAGCAAGCTTGGACATTACCTGACAGTATATATAAAGCTCGATCTCCCCCCTCTTTTTGCTTTATCATCTAAACAACCTTAAAATGAAAACAGGAATCAGCAATCAGTGCTTCATGAACTCACAGCTCGATCACCATTATTACATCGAATTTAGCAGGATTACGATGTGGGAACAGATACTATTAATTAGTAAAGTCGTAGCTCAATCACCATTGTTTCAATTAAACTGAAGAGGATTTCGATATGAAAGCCTGTAAAGTATTATGATTTGAGAGCAGATACTATAAATTAATAAACTCAAACCTCAATCACCATAGTTTTAATACTTATATCATCAAATTGGACCAGGTTTCAATATAAAAGCGAGGGAAAATAACGGGAAAAACAGAGGAAAAGTATAGATTTAACTACGGAAAGCTCGAAATTCGAGAAAGAAATTGAGAAATTACCATAAGAATTCGAAGTGAGAGAGAGACGGAGACGGAGCTAGGGCTTTCAGGAGCGCCGGCAGAAGATAGATATGTCGAAAGATATGATGGAGGTGGGGGAGTGTGTGTTTTGTATTTGTGTGTGTGCGTGTGTATTATATGCGTGTGTATTATATGCGTGTGTTTGCGCGTATGGATTTGAGGTGGATATTTAAAAGGTTTTGCAAAGGAGGCGCATCTTAAAGGAGGGGCGTACGTTAAGCCGGGGCTCTTTTCCCTTTCTCCTTTTTCTCTTTTTTCCCATTTTCATTTTTATTCGATAAAATAATAATATTATAAAAAACATTAGCAAAATATTAATGTTGTATAAAATATTAGACAAATTCAAACAATAAATAAGTCGTCTGTCATCTAAATAAAAAATTAAATAGGGTAATTCAACTAAACGATTGATGATCATCTAATGCAGGAAAATTAGTTGATGTAGCCAAAAAATATTATAATGATACCATAAAGAGAGACAAGTGAGATAAATTATCACGTGTTTGACTAATATCCATTGTAAAGTGCATGAGTAAATAAATATATTATCTTTACAAGTACAATTTTATTGTTCACTAGAATAAATTTAAGTTATTTTTTATTTTTCGGTGAAGTATTTTGATTTTTGTTTTAATACACTCTTTTGTTATCAAATTAACAAATTATCTCTCTTTTAATATAATATCATTGAAAAATCTTACAATTCTAATTTACTGTATGAATTCATGAAGATACAAAAGATTCCAAACGAACTTTAGATTATAAAATTGTAAAAATTTAATCTTTTAACATAAAGTATATTTCTAATTTTGGAGTTGGTAAATAAATTATTTGCGACCGAAATGTAATCTTTCTGCTGATGCTCTGTATGACGTGTGGACTTTGGCATTGACATACCTGATCCTGGACACTATTACGTTTATCATACATTTCTCGTTTGGTAGCCTGTAATTGGCAGCGGCTCGTCACCGTTCGTGGCACTTATCTCCATATCTTGCGTGGGCCCGTCATGGTGCTATGACTATTATTTTATGAATAAATCTACTTCGTAGTCATCCATAGTCATTCTCACAAAATATGATAAATTTTACCATTTTATTAATTTGAATAACTAAAAATTATCTATTCTCAAATTAAAATTTTAGTCGTCTCTATAAAATGAGATAATTTATAACTGTTCGTGAAAATAAATGTAAAATTAACTGTGTACATAAATATGTCATTATTTTATTTAAACTTTAAAGGAGTTCTTGGAATAAATATTTTCATTTTTACTATATCTCATCTTTATTCTGATGATAACTATAAATTATAGTGATTAAAAAAACAAAGTATAACTCATATAAAAAAATTAAATCATACCATTTATAATCATTTTATCTATATTATTTATAATTATTTTTAAGATAAAGTTGAGAAACATCAGTGATGCTAAGATTTACTCGTGTTATTTATACTTGTAATGTTAAATTCAAAATATACTCCCCTTTTAGAAAAACATCACATTTTGGTTTAACTAATTAAATATTTTCTCACCAAAATATATTTTTCATGTTTAAGGTTTGTTTTAAATTACAAAGTCCTAGATTGTAAGGTAGAGATAATAATATTTTATGCTCCACGATACCCATAAATACGTGTGTACTATATATAAAATTAATCATTTTTGAATAAGAATTGAGTAATTTATTAGAGAAGGTGAAAAGAAAATAAAAATGAATAAGTCCATTGATTTTTAATATTGTCTTTATATTTTTCTGGCATAAACTCATTTATAACAATTAGAGTTCTGGATTTTAATAATATAATAAAAAATTATTTTGATCAATTAAATAAGAGATGGCAAATGAGTTTCAATGGATTAAGTCGTTAATTCGTTCATAATACATTATCAGATTTAAAATTGAGTTGCGAAACCTTCCAAAGTGAGTCAAACAAAGAAACCCGATTGCAATTTTTTCCTAAGAGAAAAAAATAAAAAAATGTGGTAAATCGAAAAATGGAGAAGATGATAGTGAAATTGTGAGTCACCACTTGCAACGTTCCAACTTCCACGTAGGAGACCCCACAAAGTGCATCAAACGAAGAAACGATTCTAAAAAGCGGAAATTCCCAATTGTTAGTCAAAAGAAGAGATACGGGGTAAGTGGCATCACACCCTATCCACAGATATAAATAATTCAATTATGTTGTTTGGAATAATGTTACTAAATACGCTAGTCCGTTTTAGTTTTAATTTTAATAATATAATTTATATTATTATATTTTAATTTTTTTTAAATTTAAACTGAAACAAATAAAGATGATATCTAAGTAGCGTATCTTTACTTATGATGCAAATAAAAAAGTATTTCATCTATTTCACAAAAAGAGAAACATTTAAATTTTTGACTACATTTAATTTTGTATATTTGACTAAGATTTACATGTAGAAGTAATAAGGTTTTTTCATTAAATTTGTTATAGATATTAAAGATCATATAAGAAGAGTATAGTGACAAAATTGTAAAAGTATGACATTATAATAAAAAAAATTATACAAATATTACTTTTTTTATAAAATAAATATTATTCTCAAATATTTTTTTTTGTTTTTTTTCAGAACCGATTAAGTACAATATAAAACCATGGCAAGGATAAGTGAGATTGGGGAGGTTATAATTTTAAAAGGAAAAAAAAGTATTATGTGGTTGAATCGGTATATTATATGATATCATTTGTATTTATATGCAACAAACAAGATGTGACATTAGATCTGTTCATGTATAAATGGATAATTATGAAAGTTCATTTGTGGAAAATTTATAATTTTGTATAGCTATTGTACGAGTGAATTGTATTATAAAATATGAAAATAGCTGCCATACCTTCAATATTATGGACAAAAAAGGGAGTTAATATTATGCTCTCCGATTCTATTTACACGTACAACATATTCAAGCTCTTTTGACATTTTATTTTGCACTTCACAAATATTATGCTTGAATATATCCCTAAATGCAACAAAAAGTCCAATTTAAGCTTAGCACCTAAAAAAAATAAAATTGAGTAGAACTAATATCTCGTTTGTTTCAATTTAAAATTAAGATATTCTAAATTCTGACAATATAAATTATATTGTTAAAATCTAAAATTTCGTAATTTAAAACTGAAACAAACATGTACATATATGCATGTAAACTTTATTTTTTCCAAATATAAATTGAACACAAACTTCAATTGTGCAAGGTATATATAACATTAATTCATATATAACATTAATCTTAGCTTCCAATCAACTTCAATTTAGTTCAACTCATACTCTACTACACATGGTTGTACCCCATTGTTTCCAGGTAGTACAAGCACATTAACAAACTTCTTTCATTGCACACCATCCAAATATTATTCTTTTTGAAGTTACATTCAAAGAGAACATAATGCACGTTTTTTATCGAATTGTATATGAGAATTATATTATGAAATTTTATAAATAAAATGTGCAAATATTCGTATTTGACTACATATATGTGACATGAATTCTTATCGGGAATACGATTGGCCGGCTTGGTGGTTGCCATTCATGTGCGAACAAAATTGGATGGTTGCGGAGGAGCAATTTTAATTATTAGTACGTCTTAAAAGAAAAGGAAAGGAATCATATTCTATACCACGACCAAACAATGAACAAGGAGCTAGAAGAAGAAATTGTTTTCCTTCATTTTAGAAAATGAAACTCTTAATTATTCTATATATTATACTATTTTGATATTAACTACAGATACGAGACGAGTAATTTTATTGATATAAACATGATGTGTGTCTCTATTTGATGTATTATCAGTATCGTTAAAGACAAATCGTGTAATTACAAAAAATATTTTTAAGTCATGTCGAAATAGACAATGTCTCACCAAACAAGGATAGTTTTAGGCGATTATAATAAAATACAATTTATTAATAAATAAATTTTCAGTAAAGATTTCTTTTATTGGAATTATGGAGATAATACACCATAGTTATTCACAATTATTTCCCCCATCAAATAGCTCATTGAGCTAGTTATATATTTTAAAATGGGCCAAATTTTGTTTTTTCAACATAAACTTTCGATGACTGTCCTTGGCATTAAAATTTTCTCTTAGAAATTCATTCTGGACTAACTCTGTCATAATCTTTCACGCACATATAGGCAATAAACAAATCGAGTCGTATTTAATCAAATTTATATATTAAATTAGTCGAGTTGAGTGGAACATGTATTTTTAAAAGAATAAAATATTGTGTTCGAAATCAGCTTGTTTAAGTGATCGTGTTAAGTCGGACAGTATAAATTAATCTAATCGAATCAAGCCTAAATTGTTAAAAGATCAGAAAACCGTGTTCGAACTCGGGTCGTTTAACAACTCGAATCGAATTTTAAACGAGTCGATTTGAGTCAAACAAATAAATAACTCGGTTCGTTTACAACTCTACGCATATAAAAAAATTAAAAAGAAAAAGAAAAACACTCTAGTTCTAGTGTGCAAAGGATCAGCCTAATTTCATACGAGTGGGGTGGCACTAGATGTGTAAAAATATCACAAAATTAGTTTTTTAACATTCTTAAATTAAGTTATAAAAATCTAACGTTTTAATTTTTTAGAATATATAATAAGTGATGAAACAAATGTTAGAGTGGATAACTGGTTTCCGTCGGACAAAAACTATACATCTATGGATTTACCATTCAAACAGGTGTGTATATCATGGACAAGGTTTTGTCCACTACTAAGGCTTAGTAAAATTCTTGTTAATTAATTGAACACTAATTCCGAATTGGGTTTTGTTCACTATGTAGGCCCAGTTAAATACATGTTTATTAGTTGCTATATATAGACGGGTATAAAGTATTATAGCTTGAGAAGTATAATTATTCATCTTACATTCGTACCTGCTTTAGAGCATTAAATCTAAAAAGGGCAGCTCTTCTTTGAACCTTATATATTAATAAAAAACCGAATTGATAAGTGTACGATTATGTGAGTGAGTTTTTCGATAGTAATTTTTTATGTAATAAAAAAAAAGGAGAGGGGGCGGGGGAATCTTCGATTTGTATATTTTAAAATTTCCTGGAAGTTTTGCGTTTCATAATTACTCCGCATAAGTGTATTTTTATATTCCATAAATTACTATATTTAAGTTATTATTTATAAATTATTATTTTTTAATATATTTTCAATACACTTTATAAATATCTGTTTGTAAGTTGTTATTTACTCCATATAAATTACTATATTTACAAACATATACTTGTAGGAAATATAATAATAGTTATGAAATTTCAATCTATTTCATACTCCAGCCGATAATTATCTCATCTAAAAAACAACGCTTTGCAATTGAACCACGGTAGGATAGAATATATTATATATACCACTTGACATAACTTATTAAGCTGTGGCATATCCCAGCTTTCTTTCAAAACATAAACAATTGGAACAAAAATAACACAATAAAACATCAAAATTCAACCAAAAGAAAGAAAGAGAAAGGAAAATAAATTAAAATACCAAAGCTAATTAAGAAAAATTACCAACACTCATACAATTTAACGTCAACTCGAAGCCTAAAATACACTTCTCCCTCATATGCATCAGTCATCAAAGTTGCTATCCCTCGAGCCATGAAAAAATCACCAGTTCCACCAACAACTGAGATATCCCTAGTCTTGTTCATCAACGGATCAGCTCCTGCAAAATTAATACTTCCCACATGTTGGGTAGAATTAAAAACCATCGAAAACCCTAGCCACGAAGTAAAAATTTCTTTCCTATCATAAAGATAAAATCCTTGTGCGCGACCAACTGGCGGCGAATGCAAATTATTGTCTAATGTTACAGGATCATCGAATACAACCACGTTGCCAAAATGATTTTTTCCAGATAAAATTGTCATGTTCCCGCCTTCTGGTGCACTTACAATAGCAGAGGTTGCATTTTCGGAGTTTTGACCATTATAAATAATGTCATGGAAATAGAACACCATTCTTTTACAAGGGTGGCGAGATCGGATTTTTTTGTTGTGTGTTGCGGAACATGTAAAGAGAAAGAAGAACAAGAAGAGGAGAGATAGAAGGATTGTTTGAGGCTTCATGGCTTAAAGGGGTTTGGAGAGAAAAAATTGTAAAGTTTTTTCAATGCTTAGATATTAAAGTTTGGACAATTGAGAGCTGTAACATCTCTTTATATAGATGCTTCATGGCATAAATCCTTTATTATATAATTATAAATAAAGTTTAATATGTGGCCTATATGTGGCATAATTTAATATAGGTAGATTGATATTTTGGCCTTGTAGTACGTTAGGGGTGTTTAGGTAAGTCAACCCTTCTAATTTCTCAGCTTAGCAAATTTTAGGTACAATTTGCAACCACTCTTGTTCAATGAAGCTGCTACTCACTCTTGTTGGCTTAGTTGTGTAGCAACATTTACCAGAACTTGGCTATATAGCTCCCCCTTTACAAAACAAATCTCAATTATTAAAATGCACAAATAAATGTTTAACTAATACAAATTTAAAAAATGGTTTACCTTAAATAAGACAAGGCTTTGTTATATAAAGAAAGATCATATATAGTGTGAGAGTAAAAATTATATTTTGTACTATAGTGATATTTTTATAATGCATTTAGTGATAATTATGTGCTCTTTCCAACAATAAATTATTTTTTTGGTTATATATTTTTTATTATGATAATATCATCTGACAATACGAACAAAAAAAAGAATGGGAAAATGCTCTTACAACAAAAGAGAGAAATACAAGTACACACAAAGAGAGAGTGTGTGTTTGTGTTCGGTGCTTCTTTATCCTCAATTTTGGAATATAGAAATAACGTACTCCTTATGTTTTTCAATCTCTGACATCTAACTTTTCAATTCTTTTTTCATAATATTTGTCAACTTAACAGTTAACACATATCTAGGACTTTTTTATATGTAATTTACTACATTACCGTATAGTATATAAGGAGTATTTGATATTTTTAATGTCACTTAAGTAAACTTAAGAATAAATTTGTAAAAATATGTCTTTTTTACCGTTAAATTTATATGTGCACCAGAATTAGATATCTGAATGGATAGAATAATTAACTCGGCTCAGTGGACTTTGCATGGATATGTGTTATAGACGCTGATACGTAATTTACAAATATGTATATATAACAATGATCGACTTAGAATAAATTGATTGACAAGTTGACAACTGATGTTGGATTCTTTTACATTATATTTCAACATTTATTGAATGTTTTCGTTAGAATATTGTGAATTTTCAAATGAATGACATATTTAATCAAATTATATACGTAAAGTTTGACATTAAAGGCCTCGTTAGACAAATTAGATGCAGTGGACATTATTCTCTAGATGTAGGGCTGTTTAGGTAAGCCAACTTTCGCATCCATTTTTTTTAAAATAATTTTTGTTTGTATAATTAATTAATTGAGCCGAACTGCTCCCGTTAGAGTTACTTACTACGATTTGCTTAATAGTTGCTTAATTAAAGCTAGCTTACAAGTATATTGGGATTCACTGAGTCTAATTTATTATTTCTATTTAACTGAAATAATTGACCTTAAATTTCATTTTTAATGTATCAATTAAATTTTTTTCAATTTTATAGTTCATTAAATATGGAAATTTGGTAACAGGATTCTCGATCGAATTGGTCAATGTACAGTATGCGCTAATAGTTTTGTGTATATAATAACTATATACACAAATATTTGATGTGTCATATAAATATACATAACTATTGCTCACTCAGTTCCTAATTGATTAGCATCTTTAGACTTCTTTTTTTGTTTGTTAAATTGACTGGATTTAATAAAAATTAAACATATATGCTTCCAGTTGTACAATTATAAAAACAAAATTTTATTATAGATTATATAAACTTCTTGTGATTATAATTTTGTCAGCTATACAACTATACATTTATAAAATAAAAAAAATTAAATCAAAAATTGATCAACTTAACTAAAAAAACTAAATAACATTAATTAGTTAAGTAAATTAGAAACAAAGAGAGTATCTCGTAAAGACACGCTAACTATAAAAAGTACACAAACATCTTGTGTTTCTGTTTTCCTACACATTTATGTATTGGTCTAAATATTAGTAGTACTAGAATTAGTTAAGTAGTTTAAACGGCTTCTTTAGTCCTCATTGGTAGGTTACCGTATCTGGATATTTTAATTTCTCTATCTACTAGGAAGTGCGATAATTTTTGTTCATGCATGCATGTGATTTAAGGTAAATATATTACTCCGTTTTCCCATCATTTAAGTGTTTTTTATATAAAAGTTTATTTATAAAAGAAATTTAATTGATGAAACAGAGGTAATATCTTATTGGTGGACCTTTCTTTGTTATTTATAATTATATAATACAATTCCAAGTATCACATATATATTATTATATCCTACCTAAATGAACTTCAATATGTTGAAAAGTACTCCTCCGTTCCTTTGTATAAGTTTTTTAGAAATTTTTATATGTATTAAAAAAATTATTAATTATTATATTGACGTTGTATAAAATATTAAAAATAACTTTGCATTTTTTCAATATACAACAATAAATATTTCTTCTATTTCTACTAAATATTAATTTTAATCATATTTAATTGAAGGTATTTCAAGAAATGAATCATTAAATTTGTCCTAAAAATGTAAATGATTTATACGATGAGACAAAAAATAAAACCTAAAAAATTTATTTGATGAGACGGAAAAAGTATTTTCGAAAGAGATACGACCGTTAAATCAATGGACAAAGAAAATTAACTTGAATGATATGATTTGACAATACTCACTAAAAAAAAATGGGTGGTGGGGGTAGGGTGTGGAGGGGTGGGTGGGTTGGGGAAGGGGGGGGTGCTTAGTTAATTAACAAGCTAATTTGTGTAACCAGTAAAAAGGAAAAAAAGTTACGAGGTAACTATTCAACTATAACAAACAAATTCAAGAATAACAAAAAGAGTATTATAACTGATTAATAAATTAACTTTGTACGAAATATCAAAAATAATTTTGTATTTTTTTAATGTATAAGAATAAGTTTTTTTTTCTCTATTAAATGGCTAACTTTTATCATATTTAATTGAGGGTATTTTTGAAAATAAATTATTAAATTTTTTTTAAAAAGTATAAATGACTTATATAATGAAATAAAGAAAAATAAAAAGATTTATTTGATGAGACGAAGTAGTAGTAATATATAATGCAATGAAAGTACGTAGCATCATTCAATTCTTTGACAACAAATACATACAACTTTAATGCAATAGAGCAATAATCAACAACACACAATCATTAAAAGAAAAAAAGAAAAAACGGAAACAGCAATTCAGACGTACGACGTTGGTAGCATTATTCAATTCTTTAGTAACATTCATACAACTTAATATATAAAGACTTTGCAAATGGACAAATTAGATCAGACTGACAAACGGACATATTAGATCGGACTGGTTTATGACAAACGGATGGATTGAATTGGACTGGCCCGTGGGCCATGTATGCCGGACAAAAAATGGCCCAAATTTGTATGGACTACTAAACTAAAGCCCGTGGCCCAAGATTATATGGTCTTAATAATATTAATATTTACAACTAAATTTAAAATTTGGAAGATATTGTCGATGTTTAACATGTATAGTCAATATCACTCGGTACATCCGAGTTCCCAGCAATGTGAGTCGAACTCGCGATGTGACCACCGAGGTGAAAAAAATTACAGATCAACATTAAACATTGTGGTTCTGAAAGAGTGGCGGCGGCGGCGATCACGTCAACATAACCTCTTTTATTTTATTATACATCAATGCGCTTGTACGGTTTCAAAAAGGTGATTTGTTTATTTTGGAACAAGTCAATGCTATGAAACTATGAAAGAGGATGCAAATTTGAAACAATAGGGATATCAATAAATTTGATATACGAAGAAATCATTACTGAAATCTCTTTTCATCTTTTACTATCCTCTATTATTTTTGCTACTCTTTGAACGAATTTTTTTTTCTAAAATATGTGGATCGATTTATTCGAATAGTCTCATGAGTCAATTTTGTATATGATTTCTCGTTCATTAAGGATTTCAAGTTGGATTCGATTAGACCAAACATGTTCGATTAAATTCGATTCGACTCTACTCATCTCATTGCAGAATTACTTGAAATATAATGAAGAATAACTAATATGTGATTCATATAGATAAATGGAGATACAATTGAGTTTAGGCTTCAAACAAGATTGCCAAAAACTGATCAACCACATTACAAAAACTCAAATCGTTATTGACTTATTTCATAAAGGGATATAATACAAAGCAAAATATAGAGCAATCCATACATATATATTGATATTTCAATAACATTCATACAACTTTATGTCCATCTTCAATCTAAAATATGCAGATCCTTGAAAAGTGTCCGTTGTGAACGTCACAATTCCACGTGTCATGAAGAAATCTCCGGTCCCACCAACGACAGAAAGATCTCTCGTCGTCGCGTCCATGATGTCAGCACCCATGATGTTCAATGTACCTACATGCTCAGTAGAATTGAAGATCAAAGTATAAGAAAACCAAGCATTGAATGTGGATTTCATGTTGTAAAAATAAAACCCTTGAGCTCGAGCCACCGGAGACGACAGATAGTTCTGATCTGTTGTTATGGGATCATCGAAAATTACGAGGAGGCCGAAATTGAAATCTCCTAGTTTTGTTGCGTTTGCAGAAATTGCAGAGGTGGCATTTGCAGTGTTGTTTCCATCAAACAGAATGTCGTGGTAGTAGAGCACGATTCGCTTGCATGGTTCATTTGCCTTCATTATTTTCCTCGAATTAGCTGATACAAGGCATGAACATAAGAAGACTAGAACATAAATGTAACAAGATTTCTGATGAAGCCCTTTCATTATTGCTACCTTCCTCTGTCTAGCTAGCTATTTAACTTTTTTTTGGTGTCTAGTACTTGCTATATGAGTGGTGTTTTGTGGTACAACTGCCAACTTTGTTGTCTTCTTATAGAGAAATGTTGAAGGTTTGAAAATCATATGGTTGTCTTTATGTGTAACCGGCTTCAAGTACTTCTTAGTTGGGAATATACTCATTCATTTTAGCATGTTGTATATATGGATCTAAAGGAATAAAAAATAAGTTTTTTTACTGCTTCTTAGAAAGGCACGCACATACCCACAGACTCATCAACTACATTATAAGGTTTAAAATTCACACTATCAATTTTTCAAAAGAGGTAATCGATAAATAGTGAGATAGATCAATAAAAAACAACTTTATGTCATGTTTAAGAACACTTGTTTTCTACTTTTGGCTTTTGTTTATACTCCGTCTCCTTCTTACAATTGGTTTGATTTTGATTAGTAAGAAATCAAACCAATTGTATCTAATTCCCGGCTTTTGTTACACCCGGCTTGTGAGTTTAAATAGGTGGAAAAAGAAAAAAATTGGTAAGAAAACTTTAAGTTTTCTTTTATCTATTTCCCATGTTTGTGAGTTTTATCAATAATAAAAAAAAGATTTGACAAGAAAATTTTGCCACTTTTCCTTCCAAACTTTTCCGTTCAAAAATGGCCGAATTTAGATAGAAAACTAAATTTAATATGTCTAATCATTTGAAAAATCTATAGTATCTCTAATCACATATACAACAAAATTAAATAAAAGGATAAAATAGTAAAATACATTTAAAGTTAAATTTTCTTTTCTTTCAAAAACTGACAAGCAACTCAACGAAAACTTATTTAGAATTCCATTCTTTTCTTTTCTTTTAAAATTAAATTTCCTATTCTTTTCTTTTCCATTGAAAATTACAAGCAAATTAAAGTTGAAAATTACTAGCTTGGAAAGTACTACGTACTAAAATATATTTTATTTAAATCATAATTTAGCATGTTTATATCATGATACTATATATGAATTTCAAGAGAGCAAAGTAGCAGAATATCAATACAACTGGTAGCAGAAAGGGCAATTTGGTTGACGCTTCTAGCAAAGTGTATGAACAAAAGAAAAGTAATTTAATTTGGAAGCACCTCCAACTTTAATAAAGGTAGAAAGTTCAACCATGATTGTGGTTGTGGACCTTGTGTTTTACTTTTAGTAGTATTAAAAACAATTGTCCATTCTAAACAATTATAAAAGTTCAATCAAAGTTTGGTGAATATACTCTGGACCTATGCAGGAGATGCAAACAACAATGAAATTCCAAATGGACAATTGTTGCAAATCAAGTGACATACATTAAATAAGTTATATATAGGAACAAGCCAATCAACAATGGACTTCATGCGAATGTGTTAGGACCTTTAGGGTTTGTAGCCAGAATATTCGCAATTATTAGGATGGAACTTAAACAAGAGCCTAGATGCTATTTTAAATAAGATGAACAGATTGCAGACTGTAACATGGCTAAAATCCACGGCTACACCCCCCCCCCCCACCCCCTACGCCACCCCTCCAAACAAAAAGAAAAAAAAAAAGAAACAAACAAACAAAAGATGCAGGAGAACTACATAGGCCATCTACAAACAATTTCGGTGGCTGTTCAAACAAATAATGCTCGATAAAAACAAATAATGCTCGATAAATAAAACCCATTGTAGTTATGATGGTAACCATACAAATATATATTCCCAGAACTAGTAAAGCATGTTTCCAAAAAAAGAGTTATATTTGAAAAAAAAAATTTGTTTCAAAAAACATTTACATTAAAAAATTTTTTTAAATTAAAAAACTTATAGATCTCGTCATAATTTAAAGATTCATAATAAATTTCATGAAAAAAATTTATTATTTATATATTTAATTATTGGTCAAAAATACAAAATTAATAGTCGTCAGAAGTCCAAATGTTACTATTTTTTTGTGAAACGAAGAGAGTATTAAGTACTGTGACTTCACAATTTAGTTCATGAATCAACAAAGCTCAGGCTGATAATAAGAGAAGACATGATAGTTTTTAACCTGAGAGAGAGATCCAGACCAAACCTATAATCTAGAATCTATACAATGGATAACAAAATAAAAGAAAAAGGCTCACTTTTTCTCGACTTCGAATCAAAAGTCTAGTTCCAACTAAAAAACAGATTGATATTGTGTTCGGAAGATAGGCAATTACAAATTTGACGTCCCAAGAAAAAATGAAAATGAATCGGGAAGATAAATCCTTTTCTTTTATTGAGTTTGCCCATTCATGTTTACTTTACTACTTTTTTAGCATCAGTAAGTAGGTTTATAGTCCGAGTGTCAATTCTACCTTTTCGAGACCAAAACGAGCCAATCACGTAGATTTCTGATTCTCCATCTGGCAACTCATCTAAACAAGCTGCAGATTGCTTAGCGTAGTACTGTTGTACCACCAAAACAGAAGTTGCTGTTGCAAATACGGATGAAGTCAACGAACAGCCAACAGGTCCCAATTCTGGACTCTCGCTGCTACTATTCAATGCTAAAGCTAATTCACTTTCAGGCGTGCGACCAACCAAAAACAAATTGGATCGATTAAGTTCATGAATAATTCCAATGGTTTCTGCAACATTTCTAACCAGTTTCTCCTCATATGTTATAGAGCTGTCTTGGGGGTGTCTTTCTTTGAATTCAGTTAAAATCCTGTCGTCTTTGGAAGCCAATTTAGAAGAAAGATTGCCATTTGTCTCAACTGCGACCATCTCCCCTTGAGTCTCTGGTCCTACTAAGAATTGAATTACGGTCAACCTGATACCGGGGTGCTTCACTGTGCGGGAACCATAAGCAAGTGCTTCACGATCATCACAACCTCCGATGAAGACTGTAATGGTATAAGAAACGTTGCTTGCAGATACATGTGCTCTTCCACCAAGTCCACGATCAACGAATATGCCTACTGAGCACGTAGCATGCTTGAGGACCCTCAAATTAACTCCACGGAAATCAGTTCGAGTTGTCTCCAGAGAGCCATCTAACCTTTGGTGCTTGTGGAATGGTAGGATTATGATTGCAGCCTTCTTTTGCTCCACAGTTGTACAGATGTCTTTGTGCATATCAGAGAGTGAAGAAATTGATGTCATTGGCCTTATAGACACTTGACTTAGTTGACGGAAAGCTTCAAAAGCCACAACTTGGTTGGTCGATGACCTCAGTCCCTTGTTCCAAAAGGGTAATCCATTCCTTCTTGCCGTGTGCACCATTAAAATAGCTGATGACCTCTCTGAAAGCTCCATGAGGTGCATTGCATATACACACAGACCCTCACGGTTTTCTGTTCCTCGAGAGGCCTCCAGAAGATTTATTATAGATGAGATGTTTCTTGAACTGTGGAAACAAGCCAAGTGTCGAAGCTGAGTATTAGGATTTTTCCTTTCCATTGTTCTATGCTTGTATTCAGCTTTGCTTCCTCTTTTAGCTGCCTTGTAAACAACCATGACTTGTGGGGTAATGATGAAAGGTTGTAAAGAGAGCCATTAGCACCATGATTGCAAATGTCTGATCATTCAGTACCTAGACACATATTACAGTATTTTGTTAACTGTTTGATAGAATGGATAGTCAAACATGATCTAAATTCATGAACCCGAGAGCTTTATGTGTGTTGTGTGTGTGTGTGTGTGGTATGTGTGCAAGTGTGTGTGTGTGTGTGTGAGAATGTCCATGGCTAGTGCTGGGAAAAGGTTTATGTCCCACGTTTATCCAGCCATCCAAAAGAATTAGGGACGTGTGAGATTAAAATTGTCTGCAAAAAATTATTGCCAACAAGGAGAAGCGCTCTTACATGCACAGGCACCAGAAATTACCTTTCTATCTTTGCCAATGTTGAGTACAATAAGCTCAACCAACCCTTTATTGTTCATTAGAAACCCCATTGCAAGAGCCTCAGTCAAAGGCATTTTGCAGAATAGAGAAACTACAACAGTACCAACAATTTTTCCAAAGCATGCTGTGACTATGACCAAAGCCAGAAGGCCCCATCATTGAAGCCCATGTATTGTGGCTATATCTGTTTTGAGCCCCCTTGAGACAAAGTACAAGGGAAGGAAGAGACCGGATACAAGATCCTCAACCTTCTCTACCAGTGCACCTGCAAATGGCCCATTTCTGGGAACAAAAATTCCAGTAACAAAAGCTCCAAACATTGCATGTATTCCAGTAGCATCAGTAACATACCCTGCTGCAAGTACAATTGCTAATGTAGCACGTATATACGTCTCATCCACTGGTTCACCTTCATGTCAACGATGGCCTATCCATTTGAAAATTCGTGGTACAATGAGAAATGAACAAATGACAAAACAGCACCCAGAGAGGAATACCCAGAAGGAGACAATGGGAAAGACATTGTCTCCAGATAGAGCAACAGCAAGCGCCAATAGAATCCATGCAGCGACATCATTTACTGCCACAGCTGACATAGCCATTCTCCCAACATCAGTTGTGAGAAGCTTCAGCTCAGCCAATATTCGGGCTCAGACTGGAAAAGCAGAGATAGAAGGGGCTACCCCCCATAAATACAAGAAATGCAGTCCCATTTACCCCTTTTGCAATTGTCTCTCGAAAGACAAATGATGAACCAATTCCTAATGCAAATGGGAGTCCAATTCCCGCCATAGAAATCCCAACAGCCTTATGTCCTGTCCGCCGCAGAGATCTAGGATCTAATTCTAAGCCGGCAAGGAATAAGAAGAATAGCAGGCCAAGATTTGCAAGAGTATCTAAGACAGTGATACTCTTTGGTGGGAACACTCTCTGTAAGTAGTCCCTGTTTCAACCAAGAACTGATGGTCCAAGTAAAATTCCTCCCAGTCAGATAAGAAACACAAAGCTAACACTACAAATAAGATTAAAAAAATCAAACTTAACATACAATTATACTTCAATTTTCCAATTCACAAATAGAATTAAGCAAAATTAAATTAAAATAGCATGCATTGGCAAGGGAATAACTTACAACAATCTCTGCTACCACTCGGGGCTGTCTCAATGGCCTCAGCAGATAAGCAAGAATCCTAGTGACCATAAGAACCAAACAAATCTGCAAAATGACAAGAGGCAAAGCAAAATGAAGAGGGTTATCCCCTTGAAAGATCCCATTTGAAGTAGCCTTCATTGGAGATGGACATGTATGCCCATTGGTATCATTTGAAACCATTACAGTCAATTTGTACATTTCCCGCAAAATAAAAATAAAAACAGACCATTGAGTTACTATGTTCCCTCGTTGAGTTACTTTTCGGAAACTACTTTTTTTCTTAACTTTTCGACATCGAGGGTTTGCTAACTTTGACTTAAAAGTTATTTAAAGAACATTACTGGGAAACGAAAAGAAAAGAAAATTCATTGAGTTCCACAATCTATCGATCTCCACACTAAAGTTCATTATCCACCAAAAAGACCCCCAAATGTTTAGCAAGAAAGAAACCCCGGTGCTTGGTTGATGTATAAATCAAAATAAACCCATTACTGCGTTTATGCCTGTTGAATAAATTGAAATTTTAAGTTGTTTTTCTATGTCCTGTTTTCTTGTCTATATGTTTGTCTAGTGGACTTGCTCATTTACCAAGTCTGTAGGAGTGGACTTGCTCATTTACCAAGTCTACAGGAGTTTATCTTTCAGTTCATATTTTTTAGTTATAGTGCCTATTTTCTCGAGTTTTCAGTTGTACTTTGCCTATTTAAAGGCTTTCTTTATTCAATAAAACTATCTGCAGCAACAGTATTTGAGTATATATATCTCAACAGTGGTATCAGAGCCAGAGAAGAAAAGAACACTTCAGCAACAATAACTTTTCTTCGTTGCAGTGCAGTTTTTAATGGCTTCTGAACATTTTGTTCAACCTGCAATTCCACGCTTTGATGGTCATTATGATCACTGGAGCATGCTCATGGAGAATTTCCTACGGTCCAAAGAATATTGGCAAGTTGTTGAAGGTGGCATCCTAGAGGCAGCAGCTGGAGTCCCTTTGACAGATGCACAAAAGACAGAACAAGAAGCACAAAAGCTGAAAGATTTCAAGGCCAAAAATTATCTTTTTCAAGCCATTGATCGCTCGATTATGGAAACAATACTTTGCAAAGATACTTCCAAGCAAATTTGGGACTCTTTGAAGAAGAAGTATCAAGGCAATGCCAGAGCCAAACGTGTAAAACTTCAAGCTCTTCGTAAAGAGTTTGAAGTTCTCCAAATGAAGCTAGGAGAATCAGTTTTAGAGTATTTTTCCAGCGTAACAACAGTAGCAAATAAGATGCGAAATCATGGAGAACAGCTACAAGATGTCACCATAGTTGAGAAGATTCTTCGTACAATGACGTCCAAATTTAATTTTGTGATTTGTTCTATTGAAGAGTCTAAAGATATTGATACTCTTTCAATAGATGAATTGCAAAATTCCTTGCTAGTTCATGAGCAGAAGATAATCCAGCAAGATAGTGAAGAACAAGCACTCCAGGCAACAATAAATTCAAGTGGACATGAAAAATGGAGGGGAGGTGATTCTCAGGTTTCAGCTGAACACACACCTAAGAAAGATAAATCGAAGATCAAATGCTTTCGATGTCAAAGGTATGGCCATTATCGCTTAGAGTGTCGTACAAATTTAAATAAATATCGAGGAGAAAGATCTAACTTTGCAGAGCAAGAAGAAGAAGAAGAAGTTTCTCTTCTCATGGTGTGTCACACAAAGAAGGAGACTCACCCAAATTTATGGTATCTTGACACCGGCTGCAACAACCATATGTGTGGAGATAAATCAGTATTTTCTGATTTGGATGAATCATTCCGAGATACTGTTAAATTTGGGAATAATTCCAGAGTATCTGTGCTCGGAAAGGGCAGGGTTACAATTCAAAACAAAGGAAATTTTCATTCTATTTCTAATGTTTTGTTTGTTCCTGATTTAAAAACTAACATGTTAAGTGTAGGCCAGCTTCAAGAGAAGGGATATGAGATTTCCATCAAGAATGGAATCTGTAGAATCAAAGATGAGCAATTGGGCTTAATTGCTTAAGTGAAGATGACAACAAATCGAATGTTTCCCTTATATCTCTGCAATGTCGCCCATTCTTGTCTCACTGCTCAACTTAAAGATATAGCATGGCTGTGGCATTTTCGCTATGGTCATCTCAGCTTTGGTGGATTAAAGACCTTACAGAAGAAAAAGATGGTGACTAATCTCCCAGAATTCGAATCTCCTTCAGGAATCTGTGAAGATTGTGTTGTTGGCAAACAACACAGGGATGCTTTTCCAAAAGGCGAATCATTGAGAGCTAGGGAAATGTTGGAGTTGGTCCATTCTGACATATGTGGGCCAATCACTCCTACTTCAAATGGTGGTAAACGTTATTTTATAACGTTCATTGACGACTATAGTCGAAAAACTTGGATATATTTTTTGCAGGTAAAATCTGAAGCTTTATCGGCTTTCAAAAGCTTTAAAGTTTTGGTCGAAAAAGAAGCAGGCATGCCAATAAAAACTCTCCGTAGCGACCGTGGTGGAGAATACAATTCAGCAAACTTCATAAATTTTTGTGAGAGTCATGGCATTCAAAAGCAGCTTACAGCAGCCTATACGCCTCAGCAGAATGGCGTCGCAGAGAGGAAGAATCGTACCATCTTAAATATGGTGCGGTCTGTGTTGTCAAGGAGCGGGATTCCAAGAAGTTTTTGGCCGGAAGCTGTCCATTGGAGTACTCATATATTAAACAGAAGTCCAACTCTTGCAGTTCAAAATGTGACTCCTGAAGAAGCTTGGAGTGGACATCGACCAAATGTTGAGCACTTTAGAATTTTTGGATGTATAGCTTATGCCCACATTCCAGATCAAAAGAGGAAAAAGCTCGATGACAAGGGAGAAAAATGTGTATTTCTTGGTGTTAGTGAACAGTCCAAGGCGTACAAACTATACAATCCTATCACCAAGAAAATATGCATTAGCCGTGACGTGATTTTTGATGAAGAAGCATTCTGGGGCTGGGAGAACCAACATAAACAACACATTGAAGTAGATTTTGATGGGGAGCAACAGCCCCTCGTGGAAGATTTACAACAAGTTCTAGAAAATCCAGCCACAATTGAAGCCAATGATGGGCAACAACCTCAACGAAGTAGAAAAAGACCTGTATGGATGGAAGATTATGATATACCTGAAAATATTTCTTTTTCAGTTAACCATTTTGCTCTTTTCTCAGATTGTGAACCTGTAGCATTTGAAGATGTTGTAAGGGATGAGAAGTGGCAGAAAGCAATGGATCTTGAAATTGAATCCATAGTAAAAAACAACACTTAGGTGTTGATAGATCTTCCACAAGGACAAAAGAGCATTGGTGTGAAGTGGGTGTTCAAAACCAAGCTAAACGAGAATGGAGAAGTTGAGAAGCACAAAGCACGCTTGGTGGCTAAAGGCTACGCACAAGAATTTGGTGTGGACTACAAAGAGGTTTTTGCTCCTGTCGCAAGGCATGATACAATCAAATTGGTGATTGCATTGACAGCTCAACACTCATGGCCTATCTACCAATTGGATGTAAAATCCGCTTTCTTGCACGGAGACTTAAAAGAAGAGGTATTTATTGATCAACCTCCTGGTTACATTCAACTTGGGAATGAGCATAAAGTCTATAAACTAAAGAAAGCTTTGTACAGGTTAAAGCAAGCCCCACGGCCTTGGTATTGTCGCATTGAGAATTTTTTCCTTAAGGAGGGTTTTACAAAATGTCCATATGAACACACACTTTTTGTCAAAATTGATGGAGATGGGAAAATGCTTATTGTGTGTCTATATGTGGATGACTTAATTTACACTGGAAATGGTAGTGCCATGTTTGAACAATTTAAGAAGTCTATGATGGATGAATTTGAGATGTCTGATCTTGGATTGATGCATTATTATCTTGGCATTGAAGTGAAGCCAACAGTTGGTGGAATCTTTATTTCTCAAAAGAAATATGTGCAGGAGATTTTAGAAAGGTTCCAGATGAAAAATTGCAATCCTGTAACTACTCCAAGTGAGTATGGTTTGACGCTTTGCAAGGATTCTGAAGGAAGAAGGGTGGACAGCACCATTTACAAACAGATTGTGGGAAATTTAATGTACTTAACTGCAACCAGACCTGATATAATGCATGTTGTAAGTCTCATTAGTAGATACATGGAGAATCCAAGAGAACAACATCTTCTTGCTGCTAAAAGGATCCTACGGTATTTAAAAGGGACTTCTGATTTTGGATTATTTTATAAGAAGGGAAACTCTTCAGATTTGGTCGTATTCACTGACAAGGGAACTTCTTCAGATTTGATTGGATTCACCGACAGCGACTATGCTAGAGATGTAGATGATCGCAAGAGTACCTCAGGCTATGTTTTCATGTTAAGTTCTGCAGCAGTTTCGTGGTCCTCAAAGAAGCAGCCTATTGTCACTTTGTCAACTACGGAGGCTGAACTTGTTGCTGCAACATTCTGTGCCTGTCAGGCTGTATGGCTTAGAAAAATTCTTGAAGAGCTGCATTTCAAACCAAAAGGAGCCACTTCAATTTACTGTGACAGTAGTTCTGCAATTAAACTCTCAAAAAATCCTGTTCTTCATGGTAGAAGTAAACATATAGATGTAAGATACCACTATTTGAGGGAGCTTACGAAGGATGGAGTTATTGATGTGGTTTATTGCAAGAATGAAGATCAGGTTGCAGACTTATTTACAAAGCCTCTCAAGCTAGCCACGTTTCAAAAGTTGAGGAAGTCACTAGGAGTTTGCAGCAGCTTAGATATTTATTAAACTGAACGTATCTCAGTTTAAGGGAGGGTGTTGAATAAATTGAAATTTTAAGTTGTTTTTTTATCTCCTGTTTTCTTGCCTATATGTTTGTCTAGTGGACTTGCTCATTTACCAAGTTTGTAGGAGTGGACTTGCTCATTTACCAAGTCTACAGGAGTTTATCTTTCAGTTCCTATCTTTTAGTTATAGTGCCTATTTTCTCGAGTTTTCAATTATATTTTGCCTATTTAAAGGCTTTCTTTATTCAATAAAACTATCTGCAGCAACAGTATTTGAGTATATATATCTCAACAGTGCCGAATGAAAATCAGAAAAACTTGGTCCAAGATTTCAGCATTACCAAGCAAAAGAAAAATTGAAATAACCCATTTGCGTCGCAATCATTACTGCGTTAAATCTTGATAAACCCATCAAGAAAACTACCAAGATTTCAACATCAACCACTAAAACAGAAATCAGATTGAAGTAAATAAACATGCTAACAAGTTTTGTGAATTATATGATCACCTGTTGGATATTAATTAATTCTTTTACTTATGTTATTGCATTGAAGACGACGAGAAGATTGAAGACCACGTTCCAACCGTTCTGTTTCTTTGCAGCGTTAATTGTTCAGTATCGGCAATATTTTATGATGTAATGGCGATATTTTAAGAATATCGGCGATTTAATTATATATCGGCCGATAAGAATTATTTCCCGCCGACGATAGAGGACAGTAGATTGGCCCGAGAATTCAGTTCAGAAGTTCAGAATTGACATGAAAATGAAATAGAGGCGGTGGGCTTAGATGACTAAAATACCCTTCATTCTTATACTAATAGTCACCTAAATAGCTTTGGGCTAGCAAGTAGCAAAGCTACATAAAGCCTAATTTACTTAATATCTTAAACGTTTGGGCCGTTAACCATATATAACGCCAGCAACTACAAAATACTCTCTCGAGGAGTAGATTTTTAAGTATAATCATAAAATTGTCTTCAAAAAATTATGTATAAAATTATATATTTTACATTCAATTTTTCTCTTATAATACTCTCTTTCCTCTAACAAAGAGTTCTCGCAAGGATCTTTTAAGTACAATTATAAAATTATCTTTAAAATTATATCTAAAAATACATATTTTGCATTCAATTTTTCTCTTACATTACTCTCTTTTTTCTAATTTTTTGTATTACTCTCTTACCTATCTAAAAAACACCATTTTGAAGACGAAGAGAGTAACAACTTATTTCGTTTATAATAAAAAAACAATTAAGTACCATTTTTAAATTAATGCTGATTATAATTTTAATCAATTTTTATTTGCTAACTTACATACCATCCATTGCTTATTGCCATTGCGTTGAATAGCTTAAGATGTGGTTCACGTCATGACATGTAACGATCTCTTTCTCCATATATATGCTCGGTATATAAATTATACAGTGAACATAAGAGGCGAGAGACTTGTCACAAGATGTCTGTACAAAACCTATTACTCCCTCCCTCCGTATCATAAAATCGCAACACTTTTTTTAACATGTGCGACACAATTTTTAAAACTCATAAAATATTTATTTAGATATTTAATTTTTAAGAAGTTTAAATTACAGCTTATTGTATAATATTTGTATTTATGAAATATTTAACAATTGTACAAAAATGAGATATTTAAATATAAATTTGATGTATTTTAAAATTCGTGTCACACACTTGAAAAAAAATGTTGCAATTTATATGGGACGAAAGAAGTATTATTTTTCTATTTTTTATATAATTTTTAAAAATGTAGATGATAAAAACAACATTAAAATTAGAAGATAATTGAGTATGTAAACTTTCATAAAACCTTTATGATGTTTATTATAATTTTATGATTTTAAAAGGATGAAGAAGTTATACATATATTCGTGAGTATTATTAATAGATTCTTTTTCTCACACGAATATTTAATTTATAGTTAATGATTTAATTCCTATTTAATTGTTCTGATGAAGAGGATGAAAGGACCGATATTAATGAAAATTATTTGCTTTAGTTATGAAATTATTGTCAAGGCAAAATAGTTAGTGATAAACTTTCCAGGACTTAAGTGAATGACATGAATTCTAATCTATTTCATTTCATAAGATAAATCGTTAAGCATTAACATGAAAACCCACTTCTTAGTGAGATTTTCTCCCTAAAGCAAACACATAAAACCGTTTAAATGAGTTTTTTAAAATTTAAAACTGCATATAAAAATCAAAACCATTGGTACAATTTGGTTGGGGTGACTTGATTAATTTTTTGTACGGTCTCAATGTGGATTTCAATTTCGAACGGTGTCAATTCTTAAATCCTACGAAATTACAGAAGTTACATTACTTCACCATGAATATTAAATTTTCAAATTCTATTTAAAGGTTTGATACATCGGGCAATTCGAAGGGTCAATAATTATATTATTTTTGGACACCATGTTTTTATTCATGGTGTAATTTTAGAGTCTGCTTAGAATCGAACACGGGCATAGACATGGCCGAGTTTCAACGTCAATTTATTTCTCTACGAATTTTAATGTTCTTACTTTCCTTTTTCAATTAGAATTGTTCTGAACTATAAATACTTTATTACTAGGGTTTTGTATTCTTTTCTTATCATTTTTGACAATTATCAATACAATTTTACTGTTTTGGGAGATCAAATTTTATTCCTTAATTTTTTTCAAGGCTATTTATCTCGTGTGAGTTGGGAGTTAAATCCAATCAAATCAATTCTAGTCCGTCAAAATTTGTTTAAGAAGTAAAATTGATTAATGAAAACAAAAAGTCTCATGACCACAACAAAAACAACAATAATATATCAAAAATAGACTCTTTTCGTCCCAAATTAAATGATTTAATATATTTTTTGCACTTAATTTTAGGTTAAGTTTAATATATAATAGATATTTTATTTTATTTTATGAAAATAATGAAATAAAAATTTAGAATATGAAAATTAATACATTAAAAAAATAAAATTATTTTAAATATCTAACATATATTAAACTTAATATAAAAGTGCATGTCACTACCGTAATTAAATCACTTAATTTGGGGGCAAGTTATATAATAGTTAGCCGTGGTAAGGTGCTCTCTCCCCCATTAGACGGGCTTGTGGAGTACCAATAGTATATAAAATGCAGCAAGTCAAACATTTAAGAGAGAAATTCAAAGGAAAAGTATTGTAACAAGATAAAAGAGAACGTAAAATATACATATACTAATGCCTTCTCATTGCCAGATTTCTGAATTCTCTGCATTTGGCAAAATCCTTATATTTTGCACTAGCTCTAGCTGCGTCAGATTAAAACTGCTCTACCTCATGACTGAATTCTCTGCATTTGGCAAAATCCTTATATTTTGCAATAGCTCTAGCTGCGTCAGATTAAAACTGCTCTACCTCATGACTAAAGCCCTGAATTATAATTTTTTAAATAATTTATAGTGTTGATTATGTCAAGAAACGAAATTGCACGAGTACAAATCAAACTTAAATTATTAGACTTTAGATAAAGAGAAATTCAAAGGAAAAGTAGTTGTTGTAACAAGATAAAAAAGAATGTAAAATATACATATACATATTATTCAAGTCTCTCTTAAATATTTGACTTGCTACATTTTATATACTATTTGTACTCCACAAACCCGTCTAATGGGGCAAGAGAGCACCCTCCAAACCGTATACTATCGTATACTAACTCCGTTTCAAATTAAGTGGCTTAATTACTGTATTGATATTTATTTTTATATTAAATTTATTATATGTTAAATATTTAAAATTTTATTTTCAATGATATTAATTTTTATATTCTAAATTTTTATTTCATTATTTTTATAAAATAAAATAAAATGTCTAATATATATTAAAACTTCACCTAAAACTTGGTGAAAAAATTTTGTTGTATAGTATTGAATAAAATGCATTACATCATCCACATGATTTGACCAACTTTACATTACACCACATATAGTCTAAAACCTCCAAAATAAGAATACTTATTATTGTCAATTATAATCAAGAACAAATTAAATTTGTCCATTGTCCATAAAAATATACGCATAAAATTTTGCTATTAGAAATAAATTAAAGATTCTTTAAGGATATTTTGTGAAATATGTCTTTTATTTCTTCTAAATGTAACAAATTTTAACAACATAATTTATTTATTTTTAAAAATCTAGAATAACTAACATAAAAGAAAAAAAATTAATATTCTGATGAAAAATCTTATTTTCCTAAAGTTAGCTATATAGATCACCGACCTAATGTACATAGGAGCCCCGTGCGCGCGCGTGTATATATATATATATATATATATATAGTAACAATTCAATACAACTTTAACGCAACTATAGAGCAATTAAGCTAGACAATCATAGTGCGTACGTAACCTGATTGTCTCTTTTATTTATACAACCTTAATGCAAACGCGCGAACATATATATATATATATATATATATATATATATATATATATATATATA
>CM025780.1:60822439-60933197 GCA_014636745.2 Centella asiatica
ATATATATATATATATATATATATATATATATATATATATATATATAGAAAATACGTACGTCGATGATAGTTGGATCAGTACCATTCAATTGTTGGATATATCAGTAGTAACATTCATACAACTTGATATCCATCTTTAGTCTAAAATATGCAAATCCTTGTAAATCGTCGAGCGTAAGCGTTACAATCCCACGCGTCATGAAGAAATCACCGGTTCCTCCGACGACAGAAAGATCCCGAGTCGTCTCGGATATTATATCGGCACCCATAATGTTCAACGTACCTACATGTTCAGTACTATTAAATACCAAACTATATGCAAACCATGCATTAAATGAGTTTTTGTCATCATATAAATAAAAGCCTTGAGCGCGAGCGGCAGGAGTTGATAAATAGTTCCGATCTCTCGTCATCGGATCATTGAAAACTGCAATGTGACTGAAGTTGAAGTTTCCGAGGTTTGTTGCGCTCGCAGAAACTGCTGAAGTAGCATTTTCCGCGTTGTTTCCGTTGAAAAGGATGTCATGGAAATATAGCACGATACGTTTGCATGGTTTAAGATCAGCTTTATTCATTGTTTTCCTTGAATCTGATGTTATGTAACCACATTTCTCAACTACCCCTTTCATGGCTACTGCTAATATTATGAGATTTAAGATCGAGTGATCAAGTGATGAGTACGTTAATTGTGGTAGAACTATATTCCGTCTCGATCGATATGTTAAATGTATTTATAGAGGAAAATAAATAAACAATCTGTAAGACGTAATATACCCTAGAAAATTTTAAAATAACAAGTTGGTTGCATAAATATTCAATATGTACATGTTGCAATCACTTAGCTAGAAGTGTCGGGATTAAAGAATTTGAAGTGCAAGAGCCGCCGTTTAATTGATCTTTGTTTGATCTTTAATAATATCCAACAAAGTTTGACTATTTCTTCCTTTCCAAAAAAAAAAAAAATTATGTTTCAAAAAGTCATCTATTACTTTTTAAAAATTAGTTTGTGATTAAAATTTGATTTAAATTTAATTAATTTCAATCATAAATTACTAGCATTACAAAATAAATTAAGATTCCAATAAAATAAATTATTTACCATATGAAAAACTTGGTACAATTTGAATTTTAAAATTTTACAACTTAATATAAACAAAATCAAATGTTACCTTTTTTTTTTTTTTTCTGTGGAACGAATTAGGTGACTGTCTAAAACGACAACAAAATTATATATCCATCTTATTTCATGAATAAACACGAAAATTTACTAATAGATGCCCAATTATTACTTTTTACTAAAAGATGTGTTTACTGGTAAATAAGGGTATAAATGAGTCAAATACTAGAGAACATTAGTGTGCTCAGATTCTACTTTAAGTAAATCTTCGATACTCAAATTCGAACTCGAGTATTAGACTAGATATAATTTTGATTATCAGATTCTACTCTAACCAAATTCGAACTACTCATGAATATTTATATTTGCTACATTTTACAAAATATAAATTATATTTATATAAGTTTTCATACTTTATAACACATTTAATATATGTAATAATTATTTTACTTACAAACATCATTATTAAAATAAATTATACAACATATATTATACTTAAATAAATTATTATAAGAAAATTGACCCTAACTATTTTGGTATATGTTATAATATTTTGGTATAAAAAGAGTGATTCAACTACTCAATACTATATTCGAGTGAGTACTTCTATACTCATATTCAATTCATTTAACTTATCAAATTTTAAATAAGTTATCAATTTTAATTTATTTTCACATCGAAATCAAATCGAACTGATTAATTTTTAAATTCAACTCAAACGAATTTTGAATTATTTAGATTTTATTAGAGCCGTACTTTTAACTGTTTGAATTTTATTAGAATCCTGCTTGTGAGATTGCGTATATTAGATCGATGTGTTGTTTTGAATTGATGCAAATAAATACATAAAAACGAAAGGACGTACGTATCTTTTCAAATTTCATTTTCCCTTCTTTTTTTTTTTCCCGAAATTCCATCGGCCTCTTTAAGAATTATCAAAACAATGTCAAATCCCTTATTTTGTCCCACGACATAATGACTAAGCCACATAATATATATATATATATATAGGGCGTGTCTTAATAAAATTTGACTAAGACTACTAATTAAAACTACGTATTTTAAGATAATTTTGATTTTCTAATCATAATAAGTTAATGCATATTCACCGGATATGTGTAAACTAGATCATCGTATAATTATCTCTGTTGAAAAGTAAAAAGTGAATAGTGTGGACATTAAGTCTTGCCCTTAACGACTATAAGTAATAATATAGTCGTGTGCATAAATGTATAAATTCTAGATAGTACCAACCTTTCCTTAATCCATGTTTTGTTGTAACAAAAAAAAAAAAAAAGTAATAAACATCATTTATAACAGTCATTCTAGTTCACAATAACTATTGTTTTTATTTTTTATATATAAGTTTAGGTGATATATTTTATATGTTAAATATTTTATTCATATTAATTATCATCTCCAGTTGGTTAAACAAATTTTATTGTACTACTTTTATTTTAAAATGAATAACATTTGACTTTTTTTACGTAATTTTAGATGAAATTTAGTATATATTAAATATTTTATATAATTGTAATTTTTATATCATATAAATCCTCACTTAAAATATTTTTGGTTTTCAATTTTTAATTTTAAAAAATAAAATATTTAACATATATTAACTTTCATCTAAAAATACGTCAAAAAATCAAACGTCATGCATTTTAAAATGGATGAAATATAAAAATTTTACCTTTTCTGGTTAAAAATTAAAATAGTGCGGTCATAATTAATTATGTTAGTTGACATAATTAATACTTTGGAGTACATCATAGTATGAATTCAATCAAATAACTCTGAAGTCTTTTATTATAAACGTTTAAAGCGGATGGTGACGTTCTGATTTTGAGATTTTGAAATCTATACTCCTTCCATTTATTTTTAATTTTAATGTTTACTCTTCTTGCTTCATACTCCCTCTGTTTCAAATTAAATAGTTTAATTTATTTTTTACACTTAATTTTAGGTGTAATTTAATATATAATAAATATTTTATTTTATTTAATAAAAATAATGAAATAAAATTTTGAGAGGTGAAAATTAATACTATAAAAAATTTAAATTTATTTTAAATATAACACATAGTAAATTTAACATAAAAAATGTGTGCCGCTATAATAACTAAGGTACTTAATTTGGGACGGAGATAATATTTATTTATTGGACTCAAGTTTTATGGGAATAAAAAAATGTGAAGTATTTTATTAAATTAGTTTAATATTTAATGCATCTTTTTAGTTTTCAATACTATACAATATCTACTATTATAAGATGAATGAGATGGACTATTTTATTATCTACTCAATCGTCTCCATTTTCTGTAGGGTTATCATGTTTCCTCTTAGGGTTTAGTTTTATAATTAAAAAAAACTGAATAATAAATCATTGCCGGTTCAAGAAAGAATGAAATAAAAGATGAAATGAGAAATAGAAAAGTCCAACCAATTTCATTATAAGAAGAATTATTTTAGAGATAATTAAGTAATTTTACATTCTCATTAATTGTGAAATTAAAATACTTTCTATTTTAGTACGTATAAAGCTTTCTAAGTTGACAATTAAAGAGATCAATGAAGTACCTTAATTAATCAATAATTAGTGGTTAGATATTCTTAGCTCGCATTGACTAATTGGATTGACATTATCACCAAGTGGCTTATATAAAGAAAAGAAAAAAAGCGTGAATTGAGTGACCAATATATATATAACAGGACGTAATGAGTGACCATACACTTTGATTTTCTAATCATAGTAATCGTCACCGTTTTACAAAATAATAATAATAATAATAATAATAATAATAATAATAATAATAATAATAATAACAATAATAAAATAAATGAATAAATAGGTAGCATTTTATTTTATTTATCTTAAATTGTGATTCCTAAAATATAAATTGTAGTGTGATTTTGAGAAAAATTTCGTTCAACAAAGACTATTCTTTATTAGAATTTTCATGAAATTTGTAGTAAACATAAAAATCAGTCAAAATTATACGGAGTATAAAATTATAAATTCTGAATCATAAAATTTCAAAAAGTGGTAAACAAATTTTTGAAACATAATTCTCTTTTTGAAATAAAGGAAAAATATTTACTTTGCAAATATCATTCATAATTTATATAATTTATTATGGAGTACTTAACTTTTTATCATTAATATACTTTTTATAATTTAATACGAGTTGTAACAATTTTCCGGAAGCAGGCTTGGAACCGAAGCCAAAAGGCCCCATAATTGATACCCATGGATTGTGGCTATATCTTTTTGGATCCCATATTATAAGATAGACGATGGATTGATCCGTTTCATAACAAATTGTAGTTTGATTTTTTAAACCTAAATTTAGGTGATTTTTTTATATATTAAATATTTTGTTTTAATCAAAAAAATTATTCATATTAATTCTTATTTAAAATATTTTTTATTATTAATTTTTTTAAAATTAAATAAAATACTTACCATATTAAAAAAATTACCTAAACTTATGAGCTAAAAAGTCAAATTAACAGTTATTCTGATACAGCCGTAATATATGGTTGTTTACTAAATAAAAATTGATGACCAAAAGAACACATTTATTAAACCAAGAACTGTGAAAAATATGTATGCATCCAAACTTTAGCCATTACATATGCAAAGGAAAGGAAAGGCCAAAGTAACTTTAGTTAGAAAATCAAGACATTTTCCAGTTCTGGTATTTACAGATTTGCATCATTAATTGCAACACCACAGATCAATTTGAATCAGATTCTCCCTGCCTGACCAGTTGATTGCTGTCCAGCATCTTCCTTCAGAGAAGCCAATGAATGAGTTGACAGCTGAGTATGATACTTCTGCACCACCAAAACTGATGCAGTTGTTGAGAATTCCGGGGAAGTTAACAAGCTCCCCACAGGTCCAAGTTCTGGGCAATCAGATTTTTCTTTCAAAGCCATGGCGAACTCGCTCTTGGGCATTCGTCCAACCAAAAACAGATTGCATCGACTATACTGACGAATCGCCTCAATCGTGTCTGCAGCATTACTAACCGTTCTCTCTTCATATTTTATTGACTTGTCCTTGGGCATTTTCTGCTTGAATGCCTCAAGGACCATTTCGTCAAATGCCCCTTCATCAGCATTTGTGTTATTATCCTTGATATCGACAATGCTGACCTCCCCTTTGGCTTTCGGGTCATACAGAAAACGGACAACTATTAAACAAATGCCGGGGTGCTCAGCCATAAGTGCACCATAGGCAAGTGCTTCGTGATCATCGTGTCCCCCAAAAAATAGAACTGTCATGACAGAATCAACATTGCTAGCAGCAACATGCGTGGATCCCCCTAGTCCGCGGTCTACTAAAATACCAACTGAACAAGGCGCATGTTCAAGGACTTTACGATTAACATGCCTAAAATCAGCTCGAGTTGTCTCCAATTGTCCATCAAGTCTCTGGTGTTTGTGGAATGGGAGAATTATCATAGCCACCCTTTTACTCTCTGCGCTGCTGCAAATGTCCTCATGCATGCTAGACATTGGGGAAATAGCAGTTGTTGGTCGAATGGATACTTTACTCAAATGCTGAAAAGCCTCAAAAGCAACCACAATTTGGGTGGAATCAGATGTCTGTCCTTTATTCCAAAAGGGCAGCCCATTTTTCCGCGCCTTATGGACCATAAGCATGGCAGAAGACCTCTCAGAGAGCTCCATGAGGTGCATTGCATACACACGAAGTCCCACAGTTTTGCCAGTCCCACGTGAAGCCTCGATCAGGTTGATCAATGAAGGGACGTCCCGAGATCTGTTGAAGCAGGCTAAAATCCGAAGTTGAGAGCTTGTTTCATTTCTCTGAACTGTTCTGTGCTTGTATGCAGCGTTAACCAATTTTTTAGCTGGCTTATATACAGATACAACTAGAGGAGTTGTGATGAAAGTAGTGAAGATGGCCATGAGAACAAGAATTGCGAATGTTTGATCATTTAATACCTGAAAATTATTATCACTTGAATATCAGCAAGGCTTTGCAAATAAATAGAAAATTTTTTAGAAGAATTATTTTCATATTTCCAAAATAATAATCTCCACTTGTTATTGAATCAATAAATTAGAAAATTAATATGTAATGCATGGAATAAGGAGCAAAAACTACAAAGTTAAAAAATATTTTTAAAACAAAAACCTTACCCCTCTGTCTTTTCCAATGTTGAGGACAATGAGCTCCACTAAACCCTTGGTGTTCATCAAAAACCCCAAAGCTAGAGCCTCTTGAAATGGGATTCTTGACAAAAGAGAGACCACAACAGTTCCAATAATCTTTCCAGAACAGGCTGTAAGAATGACCAGAACCAGGAGACCCCAAGATTGAGCCCCTTGAATAGCGGTGATATCAGTTTTTAGACCACTTGAAACAAAGTACAATGGAAGCAAAAGACCTGAAACAAGATCCTCAACTTTTTCAACAAGGGCACCAGCAAATGGCCCATCCTTCGGTACAAGTACTCCGATCACAAATGCCCCAAAAAGGGCATGAATACCAATAGCATCTGTGGCAAATCCTGCAGCCAAAACAGATGCCAAAATAGCACAAACATAAACTTCATCAACCGGCTCGCCTTCAGGACAACGCCTTGACATCCATTTGAAAACTGGTGGGACACAAACTATACAACCGATAACAAAACCTGTGCCACACAAAAGTACCCACAATGAAATTAAAGGAGAATGTCCAGAGCTAGAGAGCGCAATAGCTAAAGCAAGCAGAATCCATGCTGCCACATCATTAACTGCTGCAGCAGACATTGCCATTCGACCAACATCCGTGGTTAAGAGCTTGAGCTCAGCTAGAATACGTGCCAAGACGGGAAATGCAGTGATAGAAAGTGCCACTCCCATGAATACAAGGAATGGACCTTCATTAACACCATTGGAAATGGTTGCCCTGAGGATGAATGATGTTCCAATTCCCAATGCAAATGGGAGGCTGATTCCAGCAAGGGCTATGCATAAGGCTTTTTTCCCAGTTCGTCGAAGGGCCTTTGGATCTAACTCGAGCCCAACAAGGAATAGGAAGAAGAGGAGGCCAAGGTTAGCTAGGGTATCCAACACTGTGAGGCTCCTTGGTGGAAAAACTGAATTGAGGAAACTTTTGCTGCGGCCTAGAGCCGATGGACCTAGTAAAATTCCTCCCTGCCAAAAGAGTAACAAGTTAGTAAATTCCCAAGATACTGATATGTTCACGCATACCAAAATCGCATAAGAATGTAGTCTGTACTTATTACTGCTATTTTAAGAAATAAAGAACTACTCAAAACAGATACATATGGTTTCTAAAAGACGCAGTTCAGAATTATGTTGGTTAAGGAGCAGAATCAGTTTAATAGTTGAATATACACACAGGATTTAATTTGTTTTGAAGAATTTTATATTGCATACCTATATAAGGTCCAAGAAAGTTGTAGATTCTATTCCATTGGAACTAAGAGTTACACAAGACCACTTCCCATGGATATCAAAATGTTAAAATATAAAGGTAGAATTCCTGTTAAAAAGTGAGTAGTAAAATTGAAAAACAAAATTGAATATTCTCATGTCCTTGTTTATGTAGGATTGTGTAGAACTTGTTAGCAGAAAGATCATGTTTTTGGTCCAATAAGCAACTAGGCATGCATTCATTTATAGCAAAAGTTCAAGGTTATGCTATAGAACCAAAAGTTGTAAATAAATTAAAAAAAAAATTCCACCAAAATGTCCATTTGATAATTATTAACTTCTATTCTGAAAAGTTTTCTAGATTAGGAACTTCTCCGTATATCTTTCAGATCTTAATATCTTATAGACATATAACAGAACGAATGGATCAGAACTCATAATAAAAAAGTTTATAGGTCAACACTTTTAAATTTATTTCCTCTTGTACATCCCCTTAAGTAACTATGCATGATTCGTTACGGCATGAACAACCAGCATGTGGAAGTCCTTTGATTTAACAACAAGAAATACAAGCATGAATATCCAAAGATTCTGAAGAACATGTGCTGGCAAGCATGTTAGGAAGCCTGATAACAAGGTGGAAAAGGATTACTCAAAGATTGCTTAATTCAAAGTACTGAATTCCATGGAATACACCTAATTATCGACTATAAAGTAATTAAACCCGTGAAAATATTACCCTTTTCAGCACAAATGCAGTTCATTATCTAATTATCGACTATATAGTAATTAAACCCGGGAAAATATTACCCCTTTCCAGCACAAATGCAATTCATTGTCGTACCATATGCATTACTTGTTGTACATATACACGATAACTATGTACTCAATTCTCTTATATGAAAGTTTTACTATATGACACTGTTCTGTCCGCTATTCCATATAAAGGGTATTGAATTTTCTCATCGAATTTCGAGAAAAAACCAAAATATATACAAGAGACATGCTCAAAATAGAAGATTTTATATGCACAAGAGAACATAATAGAAGATGAAAATTTGAGCAGGTCACAAGATAATCAGATTCAACATGACATGGACATATATCATACACATGCATACAACAAAAACAAACATAGTGAAAAATCAAAAGGGTAATAAAGAAATTAATACTTAAAAAAAAATCAAAAGGGTAATAAAGAAATTAATACTTACAACAATCTCAGCAATAACCCGAGGCTGCCTCAAAGGTTTAAGAAGGTAAGCAAGAAACCTTGTGAGAACAAGCACAAGACAAATTTGTAAAATTGCCAATGGAAGTGCATAATCCAGAGGACTATCTCCTTGGAACACTCCATTCGATGTTGCCTTCATCGGTTTCGGACAATGGGCAGTAATGTTGGACGCCATTTTTCTTGAAAACAGCACCAAATCTAGAAAAATATCAATGGCTGCATGTTGAGTTCATGTAACAAAAAATTTTAAAAAAAGAGTATAGATTTGAATGAAAGCTATATACCCAACATTGGTCAGTATATAAAAGAAAAAGTTTTGATTTTTAAGAAAGAAAGAAATCAAGAAAGTTAAGACTGAAGACTCTAGAGTTCTTGGTTTCTTATCAAACTCACCAATGTCAATATGTAAATCAGAACCCCATATGAAATATGAAAGAAAAACAGGTACTGCGCTTACAAGTCAGCTCTTCTTTTAAAAGTTGGTTTCTGTCTTTTAATCCTTATCTAATTCTAAATAAATTTGAATTCTATTCGCAACCCATTTTTTTTCTCGAAATGGAGGTACAATCTATATTAGTATTATTATATCCGTTCAGATTTATCTATCATATTTTGACTTTAAAAAGTTAAATTGATTAATTTTAAAATTTATAATTTAAAAAATATATTTTATGTTTAAAAAGTATAAGAGTTGACTTTGATAGTATAGTAAATATATTTTCTTATGGTAGTATATCTATATTTAATATATATAAGAAGGTATTTTAATTTTAAATTTAGTCAAATTGAATAGAAAAAATTAAAATATGACAATTAAATTTAGACGAAGAGATTAGTAAATTTATATATATGTGTGTGCACGTATCTGTAACCGAAAAACATTATTCATTATATTACCGAAAGAAGAAACTTAATTAAAGCCTGATATCACTCCTCTAGTATAGGTATGACCGCTAAACACGTGAAAAATATTTATTCCTTGCCTCTTGTTTATAATAATTGTTATTTTGATTTTTTTATACGTAAAATTTTGTAATATTTTTTATATGTTATTTTATTAATTTTTGTTTTAATCTTTTATACGTAAATTTTTGTAATATTTTCTATGTGTTAAATATTTTATTAAGGGCCGACTAATATGATAAATTGTTGAATTTTTTTCCTTGAAGGCTTACATTTTGGGAGTATCTCAATACACACAGAAAGGGCCCATTATGACTAATGATGACTGTAATAAATTAATAATAACTTATAAATAAATGAATTTTATGAATATAATAAATTTTTGTGATAACCCCTAAAATTTGAAATACCGAACTCAAATTTTTGTAAATATTGGATAAGATAAGATTTGTTGAATAGTTAACAAAACCTCGAGTTTTAACTTTTAAGTATTATAGACGGAGTATGTTATATTTAAGCCCTTTTAGATAAATGTATTTCTGCCAAGAATAAGGTACAAAAAATATAAGAAGACAATTAGTTACAGTTGTACAAGGGATGTATTAGCACCAAATACTAGAAAGGTACAAGGGTGTAATAGTAAATTAAACTTCACTTTATTACCATATTTTTGGCTCACAGCTAATGCTGAACTTTCTTGTCGTTTTGAGAGGATATATTTTTATTGACGAAAACCCCCCTATAGATAGTTTAAATTACATATCACCATCTGGCCCCGTATTGTGTTACCTTTTTATTTTGTTTTAGGAACAATGAATTTCCACTATTTTTCTTTTATAACCTTTTCTCTTACAAAACTAATCATTGAATTCCATTTCGTGTACAAAGAACAAAAGCAGAGTTGCAGAAATAATAAATTTTATTCTAGCTTTTCGTAAATAAATACTTATTTTACCAAATGGACGTATACAAACCGTTCTTTAAATTGTATATCGATGACAATATAATTGTATATAGAGAGAGACATACAAAAATGATATCTCCCACTTTTTTAAGTGAATACAACGACATCAGTTTTAAGAATATACGAATATGTTTGTGGTGCATTTAGTTTGGTGAAATAAAATGATTCCAGCGTAGAATTAATTTTATGTTATTTATTGATTTAATATTTTATTTTTTTTACAAGATTATGTGTATATTAAAACTAACTCTCTTAAATGGAGATTGTCTATTTCGTTATAATTCACAGCTAAAATTTTATACACAATTTTTTTTTCATTCTCATACTCTGTGATATTTAAATTATTTTCCATATATTTTTCTTTTTATCAATTATTTCATTTTCATATTATTTTATTTCGTCCAACTAAACGCAACTCACGTTCTTTTTTACGGCACTTTTACATAAAATGTGAAATATATTTCAGCTCCACATATATATATTGATATATATAACTTTGATTTGTAACTTCTAGATTCACCGGTATCATATAACTATCCCTCAGATTTTATTTAACAAAGAAATGAAACAGAAACAATATGCTTTTTTGGGAAAAAAATAATAATTTCAATTTCTCAACAAGGACACAAACCAGAAAAATAAAATAGAAAGGAGAAAGAGTTACCTGAAATAAGAGAAAAGCGTGAAAAAGGGCCGTGCGGCTCCAAACCTCCAGGAGTTGGAGGAGAAGAAGTCGTCTTTGTATTTATATACTGAGAGGCAGAGGCAAATTTTCAATTGAAATGAAAAGGGCTAAAAAAATTTATAATTTATAAAAGGATAAAATATGTATTAAATTATTAAGTACCACCTCTAACCATTACATTTTGGGACCAATTCCAATTTTTAAGGAAAAATATTGTAATTGTGTAATGAATTGTCATCCATTTCTTAGTTGTCAAATTATCGTTTTGATGTAGTCTTAAATGCTATTCTATCTTTTAAGAAGTAATAAGAATAGCAATGCATATATAAAATAAAAGTATGATTTCTTTTTTTAGGGTAAATGAATATAATTTTTTTAATGATATAATTTGAAACTCTTTTTTTTTGTTGTTGTTGGTTATAGCAAGAATTGGATAAGGAAAATCAGTTACACCAACAATTATCTCTATAAAAGATTCAATATTTCGTAAATGAAATCAAATTTCAGACAATATGTTTTTGGTAAAAAATTTAACATAATATAGGTCAACCAAACTTAAACAAATAAATCTATATTGAATTTAAAACTTTATAATATTATTGACGGACATTATGTTTCCGAAATTAGACTCTCTTTCCCATTTATATATTTGTTTTTTCGTCATAAATAGTTTTAGGGAACTATTTTAGCAATTTCGGTGGAGTTGACTTTTTTCTATTTGAGTTACAATATCTATGTAGCCCCTTTTCTTGTACTAAAATGTAGCGAACAATTATTGCAAGATTTATTAATAGTTGAAACTATTTAAACAAAGTTTGAAGTAATATGTCTTGACGTAAATTTCGGTATTCCTCTGGTTGGTGTTCATATAAAGCAAAAGTTTGTGCAATTATCCATTCATTTCACGAAAATAAACGGTATCTTTTTTTTTCTTCTTTTTTATAACATTTCACTTAATATTTGAGTTATTTTAATTAATTTAGATGATACTTCAAATCTTCAGTCAAGTCCTATGTAATCAATGCTCTCAACTACAAGTCTCAAAATTTAGCCGTCGTGAATTCAAATATTTTTCACTTAAATAGTATCTTTATTAAAATTAAACATAACACATTTAAAAATTTGAAATAATTCTGTAACCATGTCATCGTCGTGATTATAATCGCAATTTTAGTTTTTGTCTCATAACTGTATGATAGTAAAATTTAAGTTTGTTTAGGACGATTTATTTTCTATATTTTGTTTGTAATTCAATAATATGTAAATGAGACATTTGGATTTGGAGACTAAAAGAACATCGTATCTGGTTACACTCACGGTATGTTTTTCATTTTTGCTTCTTTTTGGGATAGTTATATACTTATATAATTTAATTACATATGAATATTTTAATTTCGAACATTGTGAATGTGAAACTCAAAATAATTTGAGCGATATCAATTAGATAATAAAACTGCTTCTCTTTTATGGAGTATTTCTTTAAAACTCGAGTACCGATTAAAAGTTAACCACTACATATAGTTAAACTAATTTTGCATATATTATTACATTTTGATTAGAGATACATTTTAATTTTTTAAAATCAAATGACGGAATGTCAAACTTTAAAACTAATATAATCAATCAAATCTTAATGTAAATTATATATGATTAAATTTTTTCCTATAAATTATAAAATAATAATAATATCAACTAACACTAATAAAATTGATATTAATTTAAAATTTAATTTACCATTGTTTAACTCTTTTGAAAGAAAGAAAGTTATAACTTATGTTTAAAAGGAATATCTATATTTTGTCTGAAGCCATTTTGATTGATAACTCACTGAATTTTTTGATTTATGTGTAACTCAATTAATTAACAAGTGAATATGAACTTTGATATTAATTATGGAAATTGATAGGTTATTTGTAACAATTGAAGTAGATCAAGAAATAATATGTTCATTTAATGAGTCTTTTATCATTTATGACAAGGAGATATTGCTACATAAGTAATAATTTTGTGAAGTATATATAATAGTATCTTATAAAAGTTCAAATTCACGCCCCCCGGCACAAAACAAATTGGTTTGGGCATAATATATATTATAATAATTTATTTATTTTTCTTTGCAAATTCATTCATTCATTCCATACATATCCAACACCCCTCGTCTCGCACCAAGTACTTTCCCTCGAATTGCGTCAGCAATCAAAATCGCCGCGAAAGCCAACCGCTCAGCTTACAACTGAATCTCTCTCTCTGCGCCCCCCCACCCCCCTCTCTCTATACATGTAAATATAGAAACGCCTCTCTCTCTCTCTCTAAATTATATACACATATATAAGCATAATATCTATATATGTGCGTGTGATTTGTGTTTTGCTTAAGTTTTTTTTCTTGATTTATGAGATTGACTTGCTAATTGTGTTTGTCAATCAATTGGTGGTGGTATATCTTTTCACTGAATTTGCCAATTTCATCTCAATTTGGTATTTCAGGGATACCCACCCGACAATAAATGTGAACGAAAGGGAAACACTTGAGCTCAGAGCCCCAGAAGGTATGTTTCTCAAATTTATTTATTTTTTCCTTTTCTTTTTTCTCTTTCCATATTTCAAATACAGATTATTTATCTTGGTGTCCCTAAATCTAATTGACCACTCTATGGGTTTCTGAATGGCAAGATTTCTAAAAAGCGCATTGCTCCCTCCGTCCCACACAACTCACCCAATGGCATTTTTTTTTGTGGGTAAATATTAAGGTTTCATATTGGAAATTGATAGTTCTACACGAAGTTTTGATATTGATATTTCCACAAATGGTTCAATATTTGTACAATTTCTGATGCATATGGTACAAGTAATTAATGCATCAAATATGGGACCCACATGTGGAAATGGTAGTTTCCTTCGCATTTAATTCTTGGATTTTCATTTTATGTACTTGTTGGGCAATCAATTTTACACCATAGATGAAAAATATGGTCCTCCACATCCAGTTCCCCACGCCCACCCCCTTTTTGATGTGATTATTGTTTCTTCATGATTAATTCGTGAATGTTGTTGCTACGTTTAGGCTGTCATGCATTGTCATGAAATTTCTAAGTACATTGCCAAAAACTATACAAACTCACACACACACACGTACACATAGACAAATATATAGATGTGCAATCAAGGTAATATGCAGGGCGAATGTTTTCAACGAGGGTCTCTATCACATTAAAGAACTGGATCCTCTTCTATGTGAGAGAGACCCTTGTAGCATTCTTTTTTCTCCAGGAATATGTATTCCCTAGAAATATGGTTCTTTCTGTACAAAAACAAACTTTTTGGTAACGCATATCATAATACAATTATGTTTCTGAAATCAAAAACAAAACACAAACTTTTTTATTATTAATGCATTTTATAATTTGTACCCTAATGTACTAACTATAAGATGCAGAATTTCTCCCCCTCAACCGATCATTACTAATTTTGCAGAATTTTCTTTCTGAAGTTCCCATGCTCATCTTTGGGCAATTATCCCTTATCTATAACCTTGGCACCACTAACTCAAGTAACCATCAATCTACACCCACACACGTGCGCGCACATGCACGCACACATATAGATATGTATCTGAATATGTGTGTGTATCTGTATATGTGGATCCAACTTGGTTGTATACGACTGTCCTCCAAATTATGTGTTGATCAAATGGTAGATACACCACCTTTCCGCATGAAGTTTCTAGATTTCATCTTAAATTGTGTTTGCAGGAATACCCAAAATTGCTATAGAAGTGAATGGAAGCGAAACTACTCTGAGAAGTTGTTCAATATCCACCTCCTAGTAGGGGTATGTCTCTTCAATTATTAAAATTTCTTTTCCTTTAATTGTTTTGATATCTTGTTGTTGACCTCCTTGTTTGTTTTTTAATATATTTTTTATTTTTTATTTTATCTCTTAAAGTCTCATATTTCATCGGATGACAAGACAAAGAGCCTTGTTTCGTTTACCTTCATGTTGTTGCGATGGTTATTTAATATGAAAAAATATGGGGATTCGGTTATCTTAGGAATGTGACACATATTGATTTGTAAATTATATAGTCATATACAAATGACACAAAAAAATAACTTAAAAATTTTAAATTCTGAACTATATAGTAGTTATTAATTGGTAGCATAAACAAAATACTACCCAATCAAAAAGATGGCAAAGGCACCGTAGTGGCACGTGATTTTATGTGAAATTTAGTGTTCCGTACATGTTCGGTATTTTCTCATAACATTATTTTTTTTTATAATTTTTATTAACATATCTAACATGCACTAGATAAATTAAACATAGAAATACGTGCAAAAAGCTAATTAAGTTTTTCTTTTTGGGACAGATATTTAATTACAATATATAAGGCAAGGATATTAGGCCCATATAGACGCGTGATGCATGGATATAGGGATTTCTCATATAGTAATGAAGGGGCATTCGGGTTGTTTTTGGAAAGTTATATGGAGTAAAATTTAGCATTACATATCATTATGTGTGATACAAACAGCAAAACACATCAAACTGTTGAATATTTCACAGTGTGATCTATGGGAAAATTGATAGACATTTATGTGATATATAACACATAATTACATCACTCGTTATTGCCTATAATCTTCGAGACTAATGAAATTACAGAAAATTCAATGGAGAAGAAAGTAACTTGATCCATGATTCAAATCGGTATAGAACAAGGCATAACTTAAGTGAAGAAATCAAGTAGTATTTGATTATCTCTTCTTCCTCTCTCTTACCCTAATCCTCTTGTTGGAAAAATAATTTCCCATCTATTAATCGTATTTCCTAATAATTTCCTAGCTATTAATCTTATTTCATAATGAGAGAAAATAAGCCTTATATAGGGAGAGGATTCAATACCAAGTGCCCGAGTTCAAAATGTTTCGTAAAATCCAATACCAAGAGCACAGTGCATGGCCATGCACTCTTGTAAACCTTTAAAAACAAGTTTTTTTTTTATTTTTTTGAACAAAAATGACATTTTCAAAATCTAAAAAAGTGGGGACCCTGAGCATTCGTAACAGTCAATAACTCAGGGTTGAAGCATGATAGCTTACTCGATTATATCTATTTCTATCCAACGTTTTCTAAAAGTAAATTATTCTTCTGCAACCATTTGCAACCATTTGTTGCTAATATTCTAGTCCTTGTCTTCTTATTTTGGGTCCAAACTTACAAATCCCATTAACACAATTCTAGACGCATGAAACACCCGATGACTTCCCCAATGTCCACTCTAAAAAATGTTAAGGTAATATAGATAGCCCACACCTAAACTGTCAAAACTACAAAAATTCAAAATGCATGGCCGTGAATTGTATAGCCACGTCGTGCCCGAGTTCAACATGTTTCATAAAATCCAATAAGTGCACGGCCATGCACTCTTGTAAATCCTTAAAAACATGTTTTTTCCCCAACAAAAATGGCATTTTCAAAATCTAAAAAAGTAGGAACCCAGAGCATGCATAACGGTCAATAAATCGGGATGAAGTAGGATAGCTTCCTTGATTATATTTATTTATATCCATTTATGTTCAAGTAAATAATTCTTCCGCAACCATTTGTTGCCAATATTTTAGTCCTCTTTTTTCTTATTTTGGGTCCAAATTTACAAATCTCATTAACACAATTCCAGACCCATGAAACACCATGTGACCCCCAATGTCCACTCTCAAAAATGTTTAAGTAATGATAAATAGCCCCTCACCAAAACTGTCAAAAACTGCAGAAATTCAAAGTGCACGGCCGTGCACGAATTCAAAATGTTTCATAAAATCCAATACCAAGTGCACGGCCATGCACTCGCGTAAACCCTTAAAAAAAAGTTCCTTTTTCTAACAAATATGACATTTTCAAAATCTAAAAAAGCGGGGACCCTGAGCATTCGTAATGGTCAGTAAATCATGGATGAAGCATGCTAGCTTCCTCGATTATATCTATTTCTAACCAAAGTTGCCTAAAACTAAATAATTTTTCCTCAATTATTTGTTGCTAATATTCTAGTCCTCTTTTTCTTATTTTAGGTCCAAACTTACAAATCCCATTAACACAATTCCAGGCCATGAAACACCTGATGTGACCCCCAGTGTCCGCTGTAAAAAACGTTAAGGTAATGATAGATAGCCCCTTACCTAAACTGCAAACATTCTTCAAAGTGCATGGCCGTGCACAAGTTCAAATTGTTTCATAAAATCCAATACCAAGTGCATGGCCAGACTGTGCACTCTCGTAAACCCTTAAAAACAAGTTCTTTTTTCCAACTAAAATGAATTTTCAAAATCTAAAAAAGTGCGAACCCTGAGCATTCGTAACAGTCAGTAAATCAGGGATGAAATATTTAATAAAATCCAATACCAAGTGCACAGCCAGGCCATGCACTGTCATAAACCCTTAAAAAACAAGTTCTTTTTCCCAACTAAAATGAATTCTCAAAATCTAAAAAAGTGCAGACCTGAGCATTCGTAATGGTTAGTAAATCAGGGATGTAACGGTCAGTAAATCAGGGATGTAACGGTCAGTAAATCAGCGATGAAGCATGCTAGCTTCCTTGATTATATCTATTTTTATCCAAAGTTACCTAAAATATATAATTCTTCCTCAACCATTTGTTGCTAATATTCTAGTCATCGTTTTTCTTATTTTGGGTCCAAACTTACAAATGCCATTAACACAATTCCAGACCCCTAAAACAACCGATGTGACCCCCAATGTCCACTATCAAAAACTTGAAGGTAATGATAGATAGCTTCTCACCTAAATTAGGTGTAGATCTATTGTTGGGTTGTGTTTTTGTTTCCCAATTACATCTCAATTTCGTGTTTATAGGGGGTAATCGTCATATTCAAGTATGTTTTTAATTGTTTCTTTTTCTTCCCGTTTATATGTTTGATATCTTGTTAACAGTAATTGATCCTACCATACAGATTCCAAGGTTAGATATCTATTATATTAAGAGGTTGGGCCTCTTAATAAATGCATGTTGGTATTTTTCGGTCAGCAATTAAAAAAAAAAAAAAAAAGAGTAACCGATTTCAACCCCACGTCGTCAGCTTCCTACTTATAAACCTAAATTAGCGTGTTCTCAAATCATCTTCTTTGTCCAATTTTAGATACTTTCTTCCGTTTCACTTTTAACTCATGTTAAATTTGTGCTTCACAATTCAACATACTGTAACGAATTTATAATTCTCACCTCCAATAGAATTGTATCAAATACCCAGTCCTCCTTGAAATTGTATCTCCTTGCATATGCTTAATGACGCCTTTGTTGCCTCTGTTGCAATCCCCTCCTCCCCTGCCCCACTAAAGGCAGATATGTCTTCCTTCATAGTCATTTGCTTTTAAATTCAATGATACTAAGGATTCATTTTTTATCATTTAATTTTTTTGATATAATTTGATCTTTATCTATGGTTAAAACTTAAAAGTTATTGTAATGAAGTGGCATCATTGAATGAAAATGGTTATTGAAGTGCTTATAATATGATAACAAAACATTTATTAACATATATTTTATCATAAATAATAATTGAAATAAAATTTACACACACATATGATAAACTATTTAAAAGACGTTTAGCACACGCATATGTGTGTGCTTGTTAGACTAGTATTGTTAAAAATTTTAGGATTTCTACAGCTATCCGTTAATCCGTTGTTAGGATGTCATACATTCCGATTAATGTTCTTTATGACATAGTCAAAAACATTTTATTGTGTTTTATTCTTAAATTTCCCTCCCTTGTCAAATGGGTTTGAAATATTCAGTAATGAGATTTCCCTTTTGCTTTATTTATTTCATTTAATGGCTTTTCTCATATAATTCTTTCCAAATGATTTTTCTCAATGACATTTAGTTGAAATTTTTTAGAAAAAGGAGACTTCAAATAAGGTAAACCTTAGTAACATTTGTGAAATAAACCATTTGTGATGTTAATTTTAAATTTGATTCACAATAATACCATCCATCAAGGTATTCTAACGTTATAATGCTTTTAAATTGACCAACATAATGTATTACAATCATGCTATTATTTATATGTAAAATACCCATTAATTACACACATGAGACTTGTAGAAAACTTGTAAAAACTGTAAAAAAAAAAAATTCAAAGTGCACAGCCGTGCACAAGTTCAAAATGTTTCATAAAATCCAATATTGAGTGCACAGCTAGGCTGTGCACTTCTTGTAAACCAAAAACAAGTTTTTTTTCCTAAAAAAATGACATTTTCAAAATTTTAAAAAGTGGGGACCCTGAGCATTCGTAACGGTCGGTAAATCAGTAATGAAACATGCTAGCTTCCTCGATTATATATATTTCTATAAAAAGTCACCTAAAAGTAAATAATTCTTTCTCAATCATATGTTGCTAATATTCTAGTATTTTTTCTCATATTTAGGGTCCAAACTTACAAATCCCATTAACACAATTCCAGACCCCTGGAACACCTGATGTGACCCCCAATGTCCGTTCTCAAAAACGTTAAGGTAATGATAGATAGCTGCTCACCTAAACTGTCAAAAAAAACTATTCAAATTGCACGTCCAGGCCATGCACGAGTTCAAATTGTTTCATAAAATCCAATACCAAGTGCACAGTTGTGCATCAACACATAGGCAGGCCGTTCACTTTCGTAAACCTTTAAAAATAATTTTTTTTTGCAACAAAAATTACATTTTCAAAATCTAAAAAAGCGGGTGAACATTTGTACCGGTCAGTAAATCAGTGCTGAAGCATGCTAGCTTCCTCAATTATATCTATTTTCCATCTAGAGTTACCGAAAAGTAAATAATTCTTCCTCAACCATTTGTTGCTAATATTCTATTCCTCTTTTTTTTTTTTTATTTTGGGTCCAAACTTACAAATCCCATTAACACAATTCCAAACCCCTGAAACACCTGATGTAGCCCCCAATGTTCGCTCTCAAAAACGTTAAGGTGATAATAGATAGCTCCTCGTCAAAACTGTTGAAAACTGCTGAAATTCAAAGTGCACAGCTGTGCACAAGTTCAAAATGTTTCATAAAATCCAATACAAAGTGCCCGGCCGTGGACTTTCGTAAACCCTTCAAAACAAGTTTTCTTTTCCAGTAAAAATGATATTTTCAAAATATTAAAAAGCAGGGGCCCTGAGCATTCGTAATGGTCACGGTCAGTAAAATAGGGATGAAGCATGCTAGCGTCCTCGATTATATCTATTTCTATCCAAAGTTACCTAAAAGTAAATAATTCTTCCTCAACCTTTTGTTGGTAATATTCTAGTCCTCTTTTTTCTTATTTTCGGTCCAAACTTACAAATATCATTAACACAATTCCGGATCCCTGAACATAATGGCACGCCTAGGCCCTTGCCTAGGCTCAAGGCCCATCCCATCTCACCATTTGCGCCTCGCCACACATGAGGCCCACGCCTCACTGGTTGGGCATGAGGAACGAGGCCGTTGAGGTGCGAGTCATTGAGCCAATGACTTTTCATTTATCTTTTGCAACGTGGTGGGCACAATTTTGGGTGTGTACTTGCATTGAACTTACTGTGTACTTCTTAGTACTAAGTTAAACATTAGTACAGGGTACTTGTCATTTAATTTTGTATTCCGCTATCCTTTATTAGAAACTTGTCCTAATATATTTTTTTTTGGGCTATTGAGTACTAGGGATTAACACCTATCAGCTACTGTTAGTAATTAATTATTCACCATTTACTATGTAATCAAGTACTACCTAATTACTATTAAATCATTACTTAATCACCACTTGTTCCGATATGTTGTTGGCTATTATTGGTTAAAATATAAACAGTTTATTTTGTACTTATTTAATCTTAGTTGTGAGTATTAGACTTTTATTTTTTATGATTGCTTGATAGGCGAGAAATTAGAAATATAGCTGATCAAATATGTTTTTATTATTTTAGATACGTGTGACTCACTTCGACAAGGTGCCCGTCTTGCCTTGCACCTTGCGCCTAAACCCCAGAGAGACCTTTGTGCCTCGGAGTGCCTCGCGCCTTAAATAACTATGCCCCTGAAGCACCCGGCGAGACCCCCAATGTCAGCTCTAAAAAATGTTAAGGTAATGATAGATAGCCCCTCGCCTAAACTAGGTGTAGATCTATTGTTGGGTTATGTTTTTGTTTCCCTTAGATTTTCCAATTACATCTCAATTTCGTGTGTAGAGGGGGTAATCGTCATATTCAAGTATGTTTTTTATTGTTTCTTTTTCTTCCCTTTTATATACTCCCTCCATCCCATAAAAATTGCAACACTTCTTTTAAAGTGTGTGGCATGGATTTTAAGACGCATAAAACATCTATTTAGATATTTAATTTTAAAAAAATTTAAAATACAACTAAATGTATAACATTTGAATTTACGAAATATTTAAAAATCGTGCAAAAATGAGATATTTAGTTATAACTTTGATGTATCTTAAAATCCATGTCACACACTTGAAAAAAAGTGTTGCAATATTTATGGGACAGAGGGAGTATTTTATATCTTGTTAACACTTATTGAACATATTATATAGATCTTGGAATTCCGAGGTTAGATATATTATTAAAACTTTTAGGATTTCTACAGCTATCTGTTAATTCTTTGTTAGGATGTCATATATTCTGATTAATGTTCTTTATGGCATAGCCAAAAACATTTTATTATGTTTTATTCTTAAATTTCCCTCTCCTGTCAAATGGGTTTGAATTATCATCCCCAGGTTCAGTAATGAGAATTCCCTTTTGCTTTATTGATTTCATAGAATGGCTTTCTTCATATATTCCTTTTCAAATGATTTTTCTAAATGACATTTAGTTGAAAAATTTTTGAAAAAAGGAGGCCTCAAATAAGGTAAACCATAATGACATTTGTGGAATCCTAACTTAGAAAAATGTATTGTTCTCTTAAACAGTGTTGAACACTTTTTTGGAATGGAGGGAGTAAATAATAATATCTGATATGTATTTAACAATTACCCTTACAGCCCATACAAGTCAAGTATAAATATTTCATCATTATAGTTATTTCTGTTTCTACACAGAAGTGCCTAAGAAGTAATTAATTTCTGTTTCGACCCCCACTTTTTCGTCTAGAGCTATCCTTAGAAAATTTCGATAGAATATGGAATATGTTCACATATTCTTCAAGTTAAAACTATGACTAAGACCAGATCATTAAAATGTTCCATCATCCAAGCTCAACCCTAAAGTGAGATGAATGAGTTTGAGGGCATCACCTTTGTGCAAATACAAGCGTTGGGCATGCATTCTGGAGAACTGGACATTTTGAGGTCATGTTTTGTATGAATGGTTTCTGTTGCAAGTGTTGCAATGATGACTTCTCAAATCATTTTGTTGTGGTGTGGCAAAGAAATCCTGATGAATTCTTTCAGTAAATTTCAACCTTTTTCTTCTGTCTGCAGAATCCAGTATTACTGGGCATTCCAGTAATGTTTGGTCCCACATTATATTGTTTATTAACACCTCTGTTTAATTCCCTTCACTGCTTCTCAAGTATTGTTAGGTTAATTTTTGCTATGTATACGTGACATGTAATGCAATTATTTTGAATTATGAACTCATAATTTGGTAAAGTTCTTTGAGTTAGATTACATTACCTTTTCTTTTCTTTGTTTGTTTTGGTGGTACTGTTTCTTTTCGTGCTAAAAGAACATATTATTGCACAGGTTTCTTCTAACTTAATGATGGTTGAACATGCATCCTGGTTCTATAATGATGCCTACAATCACCACAGAAACGAGAATGGAGTATTCCATCCAAAGGTGGCACTTCTTGGAAACGCTGGTGTTGGAACTGGGGTGTTCCATCCAAAGTTGGAGCTTCTAAAGAGTCGGGAAAAAGTCGGTCAAGAAAGTATTGACGATGCACCTATTGATATCCTCGTGGATGATTTGCAGGCAAAAATTCTATCCTTTCTCCCTTTTCCATGCGTTGTTAGAGCAAGTTGTGTATGTAAGAAATGGAATCAGATTATTCTTTCTGGGACATTTAAGCCGAGCTGCCAAAGTGTTTTGTGTAAACAACCGTGGTATTTCATATTCTCAAACTCCAGTGAACCTTTTGGGTTTGTCTACAACCCAATTCTCGACTACTGGTGTAAATTCCATATCCCACTTTTAAGAAAACGTGCTTGGAAAATTGGTGCGTCGTGTGGTTTGGTATGCTTCATGGACGATGATCAGTGCAATTTTGAGATGTGTGTTTGTAATCTAATAACAGGTAAATGCAAGAAAATTGAGGAGCCTGTTGATGCACAAGACTTTGTGTACAGTTCTCTTGCATTTGCAGTGGACCAGTCATCACATCGTTATACCACCGCGATCGTAAGATCGAGACAATTCTTTGACAATTGTTATCAGTTTCATGTCATAATTCACATTTATGATTCGAAAAACATGTCTTGGTTACCTCCTTTTTTTGAAATATTGGATGGATGGAGATCAGGAACTGAAAGTGTCATTTGTGGTGTAAACTTGTATTTTTTGGTTACAAGAATTGGTGAGACAAATCGTCGTGCCTTATTAACTTACAATCTGGAAAAACAGTATAACGAAAGTAATTTGATTGAAAGTTTAATCCCCATGCCTTGCTTTCTGACATGTGCACGACTGATGAACCTCAGGAATAAACTAGTAATGGTAGGAGGTATTGGGAGAAGAGAAGTACCTGAAGGAATAGGTGTATGGACTCTTAAAGGGAATGGCTGGGAAGAAGTTTCAAGGGTGCCTGAAAAGTTTTTCCGGCAAGGGCAAATGGACGTGGATGATGTTTTCGCGTGCGGTGGGGGCGGTGATCTTATATACATTCACACATATGAAACAACAAACCTTCTTCTGTTCAACATGAAGTTGAAACAATGGAGGTGGTGCGAGAAGTGTCCTCTGCATAATAAGTCTTACCTTCAGCTCTTCTCAGGTTTTTGCTTTGAGGCCCGGCTTGACATTTCAATCTGATTTGGTACCTTTGCAAGTTGATTCCACCAGCTTAATGGTGCTGATCAATTTATCTTAGTCCTCTGGTCTGTTCTTTATTCAACTTGAACTGTACAATAAATAGTTATTTATCGTTTGTATTTTTATTTTCCAAACAAAAAGCATGTAGCTTGATCGTCACTGGAGAAAGTACATTTTTTTTTTTGGTTTTACTTCTATGTTATGCTTGTTGGATGTTTATGTGTTTTTTTTATGTTTTATGTTACGAAGGAGGTCATGCATAGGTTTCATACACTCACGCTCGCTAGTGCGCACACACACATGTTACCATTGTAGTTAGTAACACTTAAACCATCGACCTATTTACTTTTCAGAAGTGATTATTTAACTATCCTGGACCCTTTTGAGAAGTTATTATTTAACTATCTTGGACACATGTTAGATCCAACTAAAAAATTTTAATGGAGCAAGTGAAATCCAACAACGAAGCATGCATACAGTTGTGCTAGTCAAAGTTTTCGTAAAACTGTAGTTGCTTCCTTTTGGGGAAGCAATCAGGATTTGCATTTTCTTATTTGAGAGACAAAATCCATGTAATGTAGAGCAATACTAGGGGTGAACAAATGTAATGATCGGTTCAAACCGGATCAATTCTTCAGAAGACCGGTATTGGCTAGTTCTGTTTTGAACCGATTTTAGAGTTGATCAGGCCAGTTCAGATCAGTTCTAATTCAATAAAATGAGGACTATTAAGGACTTTCGGTTCTGAACTAGTCTTATATTGGATTGCTCCTAGGCCAGTCTCGGTTTTAGTCTCGGTCATTCTTTTTCTTTTTTTAAAACATAAATTTAACTTATTTTTTAAAATAAAATATGAAAGATTTAACTTTTTTATTTTTTGATCAAATTGGTTCGATTAAAGTTACTAGAAACTAATTTTCTATTGAAAATGTACCAATCTTAAATAAAAAAGCTCACAATTTATAATAACTTTACAATTATTTTATTAATATAAAATTTCCAACTTTGTGTGAAAACTTAAAATATATTTGAATTATTGAGAAAATGATAATAAATTGAGAAAAAATCAATAAATTGTGAGTGTAATTTATGAAAATTTTAATAAGTCCAATTCTGGTGTTAGTCCAATTCCAGACTAGTCTTTGTGTTATGTATATATCAAGTTAGACCAATTTTTTACTTTAATATTGCGGACTTTTAAGATTTCGAGGATCAGTTCAAGACTAGACCAATCCTTTAACGAGCCAATTTTTTTGAGATCGGTCCTAGTTTGTCTCGGTCCGAACTATGATCCGGTTTTTTAGTACATCCCTAAGCAATACTTACATAATAACATGGAATAAATTTGTGGTTTGGGGACTTAATTATGCACGTTATATAAAGGCTGGTTTTTACTGCCACTTTCAATTTCGTTCTTTGTCATTTTGTTTTGTTTATTTTTGGGATGTTTTTCTTAAACGGTCTGCTACAAATTTGAAATATTACTTGTAGAAGTAAAGAAGAAGCTGGGGACCATTTTTTTTACTTCTTTTGGGTAGAGACAGTTTTAATATGAAGAAAAGAAGTGAATGCAAATAAATATAGTAGAGTAATGGGCAAGTCTCCTTTTCTTCTGACGACTGTAAGTTAGATATCTAGAATTCATGTTAATTTTGAAGGGACGATTTGTTTCCTGGAAACATATATTGATTGATTTGGCTTTGGATTCTTTTGACAAATTTAAGATTACTAACCTCGAATGTTAGAAGAACCCTCTGTGTTTCTGTATATTTTTGTTTTGTTTATATAAATTTTGGTACTTTTGCTAAAGTTTTGTTTTAAATTTGCATGGTGTTGTATATTTAAAAGTGTGAAAAAACTCAAAATACATGCGTGTGCCATAATCTATGGGTCAAAACAGAGGTCCCCCACAGGACCACCATGAATCATTCAGTCACTCACTAGTTTCACTTCCGTTTTGGCAAATCTTCTTCTTGTCATCTCCTTTGTCCAATTTTAGATACTTTCTTCCTCTGATCTCTTAATTCATGTTAAATTTGTGCTTCGCAATTCAACATACTGTAACGAATTTATAATTCTCTCTACTCCAATAGAATTATATCAATACCCAATCCTCCTTGAAATTGCATTTCCTTGCATATGCCTAATGACGCCGTTGTTACCTCTGATGCAATCCCCTCCTCCCCTGCGCCGCAAAAGGTAGATATCTCTTCCTTCATAGTCATTTGCTTTTAAATTCAGTGATACTAAGGATTCATTTTTTTATTATTTAATTTTTTTGATATAATTTCATGATCTTTATCTATGGCTAAAACATAAAAGTTATAGTAATGAAGTGGCATCATTGAGTGAAAATGGTTATTGAGATGCTTATAATATGATGACAAAAGATTTATTAACATATATATTGTATCATAAATAATAATCGAAATAAAATTTACACACGCATATGATAAACTATTTAAAAACGTTTAGCACACGCATATGCGTATGCTTGTTAAACTAATATTATTAAAACTTTTAGGATTTCTACAGCTATATGTTAATCCATTGTTAGGATGTCATGCATTCCGATCAATGTTCTTCATGACATAACCAAAAACATTTTATTATGTTTTTTTCTTAAATTTCCCTCTCCTGTGGAATGGGCTTGAATTGTCATCCCCACGTTCAGTAATGAGATTCCCCTTTTGCTTTATTTATTTCATTTAATGACTTTCCTCATATAATCCTTTTCAAATGATTTTTCTCAATGACATTTAGTTGAACTTTTTTTAGAAAAAGGAGACCTCAAATAAGGTGAACCTTAATGACATTTGTGGAATCCTATCTTAGAAAAATGTATTGTTCTATTAAACAGTGAGTTGAATACTTTTTTGGAATGAAGGGAGTAAATAATAATAGCTTATATGTATTTTATACTTTTTATCATCAAAATTCCTCCCTACTTCTAAAGATTTGATCCTTCACCTCTAAGTCTAAAAGGAGTACTCTAACCATTTAAACTACCCACAACTCTCTATCTGATTGTATTTAACAATTACCCTTACTGCCAATACAAGTCCGGTACAAATATTTCATCATTATAGTTATTTCTTTTTCTACACAGAAGTACCTAAGAAGTACTTAATTTCTCCCCTCAACTAGTCATTGCAGATGTTCGACCCCCACCTTTTCGTCTAGAGCTATTCTTCAAGAAATTCGATAGACATGCATCCTGGTTTTATTGTACACGTACGTTTATTCGACCCCCACTTTATAATGATGCCTACAATCACCACAGAAACGGGACTGGAGAATTCCATCAAAAGGTGGCTCTTTTTGGAAAAAGTTGGTCAAGAAAGTATTGATGATGCACCTATTGATATCCTCGTGGATGATTTGCAGGCAAAAATTCTATCCTTTCTCCCTTTTCCATGCGTTGTTAGAGCAAGTTGTGTATGTAAGAAATGGAATCAGATTGTTCTTTCTGGGACATTTAAGCCGAGCTGCCAAAGTGTTTTGTCTAAACAACCGTGGTACTTCATATTCTCAAACTCCAGTGAACCTTTTGGGTTTGTCTACAACCCAATTCTCGACTACTGGTGTAGATTCCATATCCCATTTTTAAGAAAACGTGCTTGGAAAATTGGTGCGTCGTGTGGTTTGGTATGCTTCATGGACGATGATCAGTGCAATTTTGAGATGTGTGTTTGTAATCTAATAACAGGTAAATGCAAGAAAATTGAGGAGCCTGTTGATGCACAAGACTTTGTGTACAGTTCTATTGCATTTGCAGTGGACCAGTCATCACATCGTTATACCACCGCGATTGTAAGATCGAGACAATTCTTTGACAATTTTTATCAGTTTCATGTCATAATTCACATTTATGATTCGAAAAAAATGACTTGGTTACCTCCTGTTTTCGAAATATTGGATGGATGGAGATCAGGAACTGAAAGTGTCATTTGTGGTGTAAACTTGTATTTTTTGGTTACAAGAATTGGTGAGACAAATCGTCGTGCCTTATTAACTTACAATCTGGAAAAACAGTATAACGAAAGTAATTTGATTGAAAGTTTAATCCCCATGCCTTGCTTTCTGACATGTGCACGACTGATGAACCTCAGGAATAAACTAGTAATGGTAGGAGGTATTGGGAGAAGAGAAGTACCTGAAGGAATAGGTGTATGGACTCTTAAAGGGAATGGCTGGGAAGAAGTTTCAAGGGTGCCTGAAAAGTTTTTCCGGCAAGGGCAAATGGATGTGGATGATGTTTTCGTGTGCGGTGGGGGCGGTGATCTTATATACATTCACACATATGAAACAACAAACCTTCTTCTGTTCGACATGAAGTTGAAACAATGGAGGTGGTGCGAGAAGTGTCCTCTGCATAATAAGTCTTACCTTCAGCTCTTCTCAGGTTTTTGCTTTGAGGCCCGGCTTGACATTTCAATCTGATTTGGTACCTTTGCAAGTTGTTTCCACCAGCTTAATGGTGCTGATCAATTTATCTTAGTCCTCTGGTCTGTTCTTTATTCAACTTGAGTTTTACAATAAGTAGTTCTTTAACGTTTGTATCTTTATTTCCCAAACAAAAAGCATGTAGCTTGATTGATTTTTTGTTTTGTTTTACTTCTATGTTATGCTTGTTGGATGTTTGTGTTTTTTGATGTGTTTATTTGGTTTCAACATTAGATGTGAGGTTGCATAAACCAGTTATGAAGGGATTTGCATGAAGCGATTGCTCTTGTAGAGGACTTCTGTCCAGATATTAGTGGAGTGTCTCAAAAGTGTCGAGACACCCATGATTTGAACAAAATATTTGCATCATTTTTATTGTCCACAAATCTTTGGGTCAGTTTTTGTCATGAATTGAATGTCAATATAACTGAGTGTGTATTCTTTTATTTTTTTTTCTTTTTATGTTATAAAATAAGTCTCTCTGCATAGAACTTACACACGCTCATGTAATATCCGTGACTAATAACACTTAAACCCTCAACCTTTTTACTTTTTAAAAGAAAAGAAGTGATCTATCTTGAACACGTGTTAGATCGAACGAACGAATTTTAATGGAGCCAGTGAAATCCAACAACGAAGCATACATACAGTTGTGCTAGTCAAACTTTTCGTAAATCTATAGTTGCTTGCTTTTGGAAAAGCAATCGGGATCTGCATTTTCTTGTTTGAGAGACAAAATCCATGTAATGTAGGGCGATACTTACCGAGTAACATGGAATAAATTTGTGGTTTGGGGACTTAATTATGCACGTTATATAAAGGCTGGTTTTTACTGCCACTTTCAAGTTGGTTCTTTGCCATGTTGTTTTGCTTTTTTGGGATGTTTTCTTAAACGGTCTGCTTCAAATTTGAAATATTACTTGTAGAAGTAAAGAAGAAGCTGGGGACCATTTTTTTTTCTTCATTTGGGTAGAGACAGTTTTCATATGAAGAAAAGAAGTGAATGCAAATAAATACAGTAGAGTAATTGGGCAAGTCCCCTTTTCTTCCGACGACTGTAAGTTAGATTTCTGGAATTTATGTGAATTTTGAAGGGACGATTTGTTTTTTGGAAATATATATTGATTGATTCGGCTTTGGATTCTTTGGGTGGGTATTTAGCCGACACAAATTCAAATTCTTTAAATACTAGTTTTGTTTCTCACCCAATATATATGTATATATATAGAAAAATAGAGAAAAAAAGAGAGCCCATATATATGTACCTTGCATCACCTCTAACTTATTTTTGAAGAGAGTAAATCTTGGTATTCTTATTACATGTTAATTTTATTCCGAAAATTATTATAAATAGTATCATACGACTAAAATATGAGAGTATAACTCACATAAAAAAATTATCTCATATCATTTATAATAATTTTTTAGATGAAATTAGAAATGTAGTTGGGATGCAACGTTTATTCTTCTAAAAAATTTAATATCATTGGCCTCGAATGTTAGATGAATGTCTGTGTTTCTCTACATTTCTTCTTTGTTTATATGAATTTTCGTACTTTTGCAATTTTGTGTTATAAATTTGCATGGTGCTGTATCTTTAAAGTGTGAAAGAAAACTCAAAATACATGCGTGTGTCATAATCTATGGGTCAAAACAGAGGTCCCCCACAGGGCCACCATGAATCATTCAAGCATTCACTAGTTTCATTTCCTTTTTGGCTAATTCTCTTGTCGTTTCACTTATCCAATTGTCCTTAACAAGGCAGCAGTAAAATTTTGGTGAGATTGATGAAATTAGTCCAAGTTGTTGGATAAAATTTTATATATTTGTGAATAGAGTTGTGTTTAATTTTAGGAAATGAACAAAATTTTGTTCTGTGTTTACCAACTCAATTTTCTAATATAAAAGACCGGATTTTCAAATTTTCAATAGATGGGAAATTTGTCAAACTCTACTGGAATGGAATGAAGTGTATAAAGATTGGATAGTAATATATTGATGTTAATATTATTATCTGGGATTTAATTCTTACTTCACATTCTCTGGTGAAAATTAAAAAATAAAATAATAACGAAGTGGAGACTATATAGTATATAGATGTTTGGCCGTGGGGCACGGGGGTGCATAAGAGTTGGAAAAACTACAAGGAATTAATCAGGTGAATCATGAATGAAAGGTCAGATGGGCTGTAGGAGAATAACTTTTTCTTTTCTTTCCTTTTTATAGTTTAAACTCTAGATAGTGATAAACTATAGTGCGTTTAGAATTAGAAATAAAGAAAGAGAGAGAGAGAGAGAGAGAGATGAAAAGGGTAGAGAATAGTGGGGAAGAGCCAGCAGAAAAGCAAGAAAATTTAGGGGAAAAGTTGAAGAAAAGAAGTGTGTTGGTAGGGAAAAGAGGGGGACATAGCACTCCAGTATTACCCTCATGGAGACTACTACAACTCCCATCAACGCCTACTTGTACTGATCATGGTGGTGTTGCTGCGCAAGATACCATCATTAGGTTCAGTGCTGCCGATTTTCCCCCTGTTTCTGCAAGAAAATTAGCTGCCACCCTTTGGGAGCTTCATCACTACAACCTCCCCATCACTAAAATGAATCAGGGTGTCACTGCTCCACCTCTTAGACTCCGCCGCCATCACCACCACCATCACCACCGTGATCCTTCACCCAGCTCACCTGAACAGGTACATACAACCCTCTTCTTTCAAAAGTTTGCTTCTTGGATTTAGGGTATTAAATTATTGTGCATTTTGCATTTTCTTTTTTGTAAATTAGTCCGTTTCAACTGTGAATTTGAAATTATTGGCCATCAATCATCTTGTTTTGTTTGTGTTTATGTTTAATACTGTGTCTTTGGGTTGATGGGTCCTTAGTGTATTCTGGTGATCTTTGGTGTTATGTGTGGATAATTGTGGTTTTGTGGTTGAAGATTTGTCTGTTTTTGGTGAGGTTTGTCATGGTTATATGTTTGATGCTTCTGGGGCAAAAGTCATTTATCACAAACCACATGTGTATCCCTGTGGTTGGTGGGTTGTATTATTCATGGAATTAGTTGTTGGCCCTTATTGTTTTCAGGAGTAACAATTATTTGGTCCTCCAAAATTTGTCACTAGACATGCTGGTGCCCCCAAATTGCCCTATTTTTTGCGGAAGACTTATTTTTTACTATGTTCTTTCCATTTCTTACAGCCTAAAATCAAGTTCCAGAACATCTTCATATTGGTAATAAGTTGTGAGTTGCCAAGTCTTCAAGGGATTACCTTTGGTGTTTCTAGTAGGATTTAATGAAATTCCTAATTTGAGTCATTCGAAAATATTTGGGAAAAAGCTATCGTATTAAAGGCTGCTTTAGTTTTGCTAAATGCTGTTGTTTTGTATGATACATACATGTCAATGAAAGTTGAAATTTTTTATGCTTATGTACTATCCTCTTGTACTCTTTGATCTAATACAGCCAGAGAGTGCAAGTAGTTTGAGGAGGCATGTTGCCGCATCACTTATGCAACATCATCACATAATACAGAGGAACAATCAGGCTATACAACCTGTATTACCAGCAAGTTATGATAGTTCCATGGAGGTAAAAAAAAAATTAAAATTTGTTAATTTTCTTTAGAACTTACTTTATTTTACCTTTTGTACTGATCTTTATAATTTATTAAAGTGACGGAAGATAGCTGTATGATAGATAGTCTTGCTTCCCAACATCCTTAAACTGCTAGTTCTATATTAAGTAGTTTTGCTTGGTGACAAAATTGCGAAGACATAAGACTCGGTTCCTTTTAATTAACATTTGCCACACAGAGTTGGTGATATCCAACACCAAATTCTTTCTTGTTCTTTTTATTTGATAATTATTAAAAGCAGAGTTCTTAAGAAAGATGTAAAAAGCTGTGTATGGGTGGATATGGAAGCATGCTCTGAGAACTATTTACGGAAGAATTTTTAATCACATTGGCATTGCCCGTCGAGCTGTAATATTTCGATTCTCATAATTTTATTTTTATGCGTGTGTGAGAGAGAGAGTGTGCATGTGTGTGTGTATTTATATATATACTTATGCCACCTCTGTCCTCCAAAGCTTGTCAGCATTTTAGTATTGGCCTATGATTATGTCATGGAGATATATACATTATGATTATCGATTTCTTTGCAATGGCTGAAAAATTATACAGACTATATAAATATGTTCCGGATGTGTCTAGAGTCCGTCTCAAACCTGTAACACTGGAAGTAGTAGTCTACTTCTTTTATTTGATCTGCCTCTTTTGTTGTTGTATTCCTTATGTGTGAAAGAGTTCATCTTAACCATACAAACTTAGAACAATTGTAGTGTAATATCACCCGTACAACACTGGTCTTTCTAGCCCCCGGAACCTTTGCTTTTAAAACCATTTCTGTTGAATCATCATCTGATATTACATCACTCACATGGCGTCATGTGTTTTTCTCATGAAGGTAGCACCCTATAACCCTGCTGTGACACCTACCAGCTCTGTAGACTTTAAGGGAGGTACTGGTGAGACCAGTTATAGCCTGAAAACATCTACGGAACTGCTAAAAGTATTGAATCGAATATGGAGCCTGGAGGAACAGCATGCGTCCAATATATCACTAGTAAAAGCATTAAAAAGGGAGCTAGATCATGCACGTGGCAAGATCAAAGAGTTGGTTCGAGATCAGCAAGCTGATCGACATGAGATGGATGAACTGATGAAGCAAATTGCAGAAGACAAACTGGATAGGAAGAGCAAGGAACAAGATCGAATCAATGCTGCCATTCAGTCTGTGAGGGATGAATTAGAAGATGAAAGAAAGTTACGTAGACGATCAGAGACCCTCCATAGAAAGTTGGCTAAGGAGCTCTATGAGGTAAAATCATCTCTTGCTAATTCCTTGAAAGATTTGGATAAAGAGAGAAAATCTCGGAAGTTGTTGGAAGACCTTTGTGATGAATTTGCTTGGGAAATAAGAGACTATGAACAAGAAATGCATGCTTTGAAGCAGAAGGCTGACAAGAATTGGGTTGACAGGGGTGATCATAATAGATTGATTCTCCATTTATCAGAATCGTGGCTTGATGAAAGGATTCAAATGAAACTAGAATCTCACTCTGGATTAGGAGAAAAGAAGTCAGTTGTAGACAAACTAACATCTGAAATAGAGACTTATCTTCAAAAGAAACACAGCAGTAGTTACCGGGGTAATGATAATTTGATGCCAAAAATTCCCACCTTTCCGCGGAGTTCTCTTGAATCTATCCCCTTGAATGTGGCTGTTAGTGCTCCTCAGGATGGGAATGATGAAGATGATTCTGCAGGCAGTGATTCACATTGCTTTGAGCTAAACAAACCTGCCATTAACTTAAAACCAGAAGCTGTTGAAGCTAAGGAAAGATATGTTGATCCAAACTCAAACCAACATCAAGCAAAAGAAACAAGTCAGTTACAAGAAAGGACCAAGGGTCGCCATCCATCTAGCTTGCAGGTGAAGTTTGAAGAACAGATGGCTCGGGCCATATCACATAACAATGTAGTCAACAATCAAGCTGAGGATAGTGAACCAGGTAAACCTGCAGTTGGAGTCCCGGATGAAGTAATCACTTCAAAGAAGTATGAAATTTATGAAGCTGCAGAAGGGAGTAATGGAAAAAAGAATCAGGCTGAAGTATTTCATGAATCAAGCTCAAACTACATCGATAGTTTGATCAGAAGTCATTATTTGTTGTCAGAGAATGGGAATATCCAACCTGAAGATAACAACAGGTTAAATTCTGGTGGGAATTCTTCATGGAGAAATAACGCTAGTCCAGTTAGACAATGGACACCAAAACTTCCTCCCCAAGATCTTGACATATCGGAGTCATCTTCAAAATTGCCTTTGGATTTAAGGGAGAATACTTTGAAGGAAAAGCTGCTTGAAGCAAGGACAAGAGGTCAACGGTCAAGGTCACGTTTAAAAGGATCAAAAATTTCCTTTCTAGGATTTAATAAAGGTTGAGTTTTTAGTTTCACAGAATGGCTGTCAGGTGTATCAAATTCTATCAGGCCTGAAGGAAGATTCTGAATCTGTATTTTTTGTGTTTTGTATATGTTAGTCGAAGTAACTTGAGTTATAATGTTGCAGCGTTACAGAAGTTACTGAATGTATCGAATATGTAAATGAAGAGTATATGTACTTATGGTTACCCTGCTATACAGATCAAACTGGAGTGCAAAAACCTTGCATACTATTGCTGCCTTTTCTTCTCTATTTTTTCATCACTCTAAATCTGACCGTCAAAAAATAACTCGAACGACTCCTTGGAGATCTTGGAGGTGATCTTGCAAATGGTCTAGTTTTATCCAGATTTGTAAACTAAGAGTGGCACGTATTCCTGTAATAGTGTGACATATACTAGTTATGCTAGTATTTCATTTTGTATATTTTGTTATATTCATAAACTCGTGTAGATATTCCGCTTCTGTTATGTTGTGATCGCTATGTGGAACCCGAGATCATGAAATTTTTATTTTAATCTTGTCGCATTACGGGCTGCACAGATTCAATTTAGACTACCAGAAATATAGTAGTTGCTCGACACAAATTTGAGCTGATATTTCTAGATGGATATGTTGATCTTGTAATCTCTCGCAGGGAAAAGTTTGTGACCTGAATACCTACCAAGGAAAAAAACTTGCGTCTTTGAAAGATGAATTCTGCTCGAGATGTGCCTTCTGGTGCAGCTTATTTTGGAAGGATAGGCAAAAGTTGCTTCTAAGAATGTGTAATATCCAGCTGTTTGCAGTGAGTATTGCTTACTGCAGATCCCAGTTGAAATAGAGTGAGCATATACATGATGAAGTAAGGTCCTCAAAAGTGATAAAGAAGGAGAGAGTGTGCACAACTTGAGTTGCCACGCTACCTGATTGCAACAGAGATTAAAATTGCTTGCATTGTCGTGTTGAGGATGCTCCTAAGAAATTGAGAAGACATGATATGCATCCACGTCCTTTGGATTTCCTACAATAATTGATAGTGTATGTTTATCCAAATCAATCACAGCTGTGCATAGAGTATGAAGTAATGGACCTGAAAGACGAGCATAACATAGTAAGTGCCCAGACTATCATCAAGTGCAGGAAAAGTCCAAGGTCTTCAAACGTACCTGTCATGTAGATGGGGTATTTCGGATCATCCATGTCTCCGAGGATTGATAGGTAATGTTCTTTTGAACCCTTTAGCAGCAAAGCTGCTCTTTTCTGCCTGCTTATTGAGTTCTCATCATGTGCCTACAGCGGAAAAGAAGATATAAGCCATGAAAAGTTCTAATATGAAATTGTGTGCCTTCCTATATATGAAACCGATCTTCCCTTAAGTTATTTACTAAGTTCAGATTTGAGAACCGGCAGTAATACTGCTGATATTGAATTTAGTCTTCGAACTTTGTTAAATGCAATAGATGTTTGACTTACCTGCCCAACTTGAAGATGAAGATACATGTTGGCATGGAAGAATGGCATGGCTCCTACTTCGTGTACTGAAACTCTTTTTCTTGATGCAGTTTCAACATTCAAGATCCGACGTGTCTTTACATCAATCAGATTATAACTATGGCCAACAGAAGCTTCTGACATATGGATCCGCTGGTAATACAAAAGTTTCATCAAAATTCTTCACTCATTTTATAACGAAATATGATGTTTCTGCCAGTAGAAAGAGCTTACGGATAATGCATCATCAATGCTTGTTGCTTCCAGCAGGTCTCTGGAGATAAAGTTTCGTCCTATGCCACCAGCTACAATCTCATCTTTGGATGGTGGTACAGAATTCAGTGTAAACGCCTAGAAGTAGGGACTTTTTCTTCAGGTATTCAGAATTCCATAATGTGAAGTCATTCATATAAATGACAGAAATATTTCTGTTCGATTAAAATTTTATATTATTGAAACAAGGATATTATATCAACTGTAATCTATGTTCTTATGTGGTAGTAGAAGATAGATATACCATTCCTGAATTATTAAACCCGAATGCACAACTTGGAAGCTCTCCTGCATATGTGTAAGCTGTGAAAGACAGACCATTGTGCAAGGTTCCCCTAATCAGATATCTGCAAAGTTTCATGAAAAGTATTTTTACATTTACTAAAGAATTTAACTATAAAACTTGTCTCCCCACACTTTATGACCACTCAACACATCCTTCAAATGGAGTAATATATTATGATACTTAAACATTCTTCCAAGATCATGAACTGTTAAATGTTAAAATCTGGTTCACTAGTTCGACAACAGTGCTTACGTATGACCAAGTAGAGCAACATTTGCATCCTCATTATGAGCTGCAATAGCCATCGAGTCACTGACAACAAGTATATCCGAACAGTCATCAGTCGTATCATTGTTTACTTCCATTACTGTCTCTGGAATAAACGGTATTATCTCCTTTCTGAAGTTGAGTAGTATAATCTAGCACCCAAAAAAGCACACGGTTACAATAAATTGAGAAGAAAAAAATTTTTTTGAAGCCCACGAATTAGCGTTCTGAATATGGTAAATGTGTTACATCCAGAAGAGGCACGCCGCTTCCTTGAGCAGTGCCAGAGAGTTCATCCCAATATCTTGGAAATTTTTTTTGGTTGGTTTCGGATAATTGTTTGATGAGTGGCTGTGATTCTGGGGTTTTGGCATAAGTCTTGAGCTGCTTCTGCAGAACAAGGTCTGTAGCAACTCTGCTTCTTATCTGCTTGGAGAAATTTTGGCCTATAAGGAACCCCATCTGGTAAGCATTCTCACAAGGCCCAACTTCAAACATTGCTAGTCCTCCTTTTGCTTCCATATCAAACTGTCTGAAGTTTATGTGGAGATGAACTTGTTTAGAACATTACTTCAGCAGTACCTTATCTTCATTTCATTTCTTTTCCTTTTTTTTAACACGGGACTCGTTTATGTAGTTGGTTGTCATTGATAGCTCACTTGTGGCACGACCAAGATTTTTGGCACTATCACAATCAAATTAATTATTCCCTCCTTTCCAAAATTATCTGTATTTTATTGTTTTAAAATTAAAAATACATTTCAATTCTAAAAAGTCATAAAATTCCTTAAATGTCATTTCACTGTTCTACTATACCAATTAGACCCCATTTATTTGAAAGAAAAAACATTAAGGGATGAATGTTGAATAAATAATCTGAATGTACTAAATTATTAGGAATATATGTTTGAATGTTGAATACTAGATAATTAAGATTGTTTGATAATGTTACTAAATGAATAGCCTAAATATATTAGTTTGGCTATTCTATCTATTTTATTTTTAAAAATTATAATATAATAATAAAATTATTATAAAATATAACTATTATTTCTATGAAATAAATTTAATTTACAAATATAATTATTTTGTGAAAAAGTTACATTATTAAAAATGAATTATTCAATCATTTTTGGAACTCATGAATGTATATTGACAACTACCTTTTTCTTTTTGTGAGTAATACGAAACTAGAGGTGGAACAGGGGCGGACGGAGGGTAAGTCTAGGGGGACCACGCCCCTCCTCAAATATTTTTTTTTTAAATACAGCTACCAACTCACACCAGCTCTTTAATTATGCCCCTCCTCAAAAAAAAATTTAAAACTAAAGTTGTCATTCTGCCAATCCACAGCAGCTCCTTGACTCACGCCTCTCCTCAATTTTTTTTTTTAAAACTAAAGTTGACCCACACTCTTAGGTAAAAACCCACCAACTCGTCTTTTGCATCAGCCGAAAACCCCATTTTAGTTTCAAATAGCAAGAAGTCAGGAACCAGTCGGAAAAAAAAAACTTAGAGAAACAGAAATCACAGAACGAAAGATAGCTTGCAGCAGTGTCACCGGTTAAATTAGTCAGCCACCAATCTACTATCCACCAATTGTACTCACAATAATACTAAAGATACGATCTAATTGAGGTTAGTTTTTTGAATTTTGAACTATTAAATTTCAAATTGGTGTAATTTTTTTCAATTAATTAGTAATTAAACTTTGAATATTTAGTATATTGTCCAATTTGTTTATTTATTACAATTAATTTGGACTACTGTGATTTTGTCATTGTTGTATGATTTGGGTTAATTTTTAATTTGCCCTAAATCCCAAATTGTGAAAATAGTTTGTTTGAGTCCATTGAATTGAATTTTTTTTCTTAACAGTTATGGAAAAGTTTTTTAGTAAAAAAAGAAGAAGTGAGTCTACTGATGAATCTAATTTTCAACAGTCCAACACCGTACAACAACCTAAGCCATCTTTAGGTATTTCACAAAAAGACATTAATTTTGATGAGCTTCCAGTTAACCCTGCAAATAGAAAAAATATTTTTGAGTTTGATGTAAGTGTTAGAGAAATTATTCGAAGATTTTATTTACAAAAGGGTCCTTGTCAACCTAAATATCGCAAATTTCCTTTTACTGAATGTGGAGGCAAGAAGCGTAGATTTGTACCTTCTTTGTTTAATAATCATGCTAGTTGGTTAGAGTATAACATATCTCAAGATGTTGCATTTTGTTTATGTTGCTATCTTTTTAAACCGGAACACGGAATTCAAGGAGGTGGTGACATATTTGTTAGTGGAGGATTTTCAAATTGGAAAAAAGGTCCAGAAAAATTTAAGGAGCATGTCGAAAATCACAAAAGTATTCATAACAAATGTTTGAAGGCTTGTGAAGACCTAATGAATCAAAAGCAACATATAGATGTTTGTTTGTCTAACCAATCTGACCAATCTCAAAAAGATTATTGTGCTCGCTTACTTGCATCAGTTACGTGTATTAGATTTCTATTACGTCAAGGAATGGCTTTTTGTGGGCACGATGAGTTTAAAGATTCGAGCAATAAAGGAAATTTTCTTGAACTTCTAGCTTACAGTGCTGAACTAAATGAGGATATTAAGAGAATTGTACTTCTCAATGCTCCTGAAAATCATTAATTAATAGCACCATCAATTTAAAAAGAGATTGTAAATGCAGCTGCAATTGAGACAACCAATCTAATCATTAATGATGTTAAAAATGAGTTGTTCTCCATCTTAGTTAACGAGTCTCGTGATAATTCTGTAAAAGAGCAAATGGCAATCATTTTACGTTACGTGGATAAAAAAGGATTTATCATTGAACGTTTTCTTGGCATGGTACATGTTCGTGATACTACTTCTTTATCACTTAAAGTAGCTATCGAAGAAATGTTTGTCAAATACGGGTTAAGTATGTCAAGTTTATGTGGGCAAGGATATGATGGAACTAGTAATATGCGAGGTGAATTAAATGGACTCAAGAGTTTAATTATGGAAGAAAATTCATATGCTTACTTTATTCATTGTTTTGCACATCAATTACAACTGACACTTGTAGTTGTTTCACAAAAAGACAAGAGAATTGCTACTTTCTTTAGCTTGGTAAGTATGTTGTCAAATGTTATTAGAGGTTCGTGTAAGCGCAAAGACATTATTCGTGATAAACAAGTGGAAAAATTGTTTGAAGAAATTTCTAATGGTGAAGTTGAGACGGGATGTGGATTAAACCAAGAAATGACCCTGAAACGTGCATGAGACACTCGTTGGAGTTCTCACTATCATACACTTTTGAGTTTGATTTCCTTGTTTTGTTCGGTGGTTGATGTGCTTCATTTTATTATGGAAGGTGGAACTAATGAACAACGCGGAGAAGCAAATTTACTATTGAGTCAAATACAACGTTTTGAATTTGCTTTCTTATTACATTCGTTAAAGAATGTTTTGGGAATCACTAATATTTTATCACAGGCATTACAAAGAAAGGATCAAGACATTGTAAATGCAATGGAGTTTGTTGATGTTACAAAGAAACGACTTCAAATGATGAGAGACAGTGGATGGGAGTCTTTGTTGCATGAAGTTTCTCTCTTTTACAATAAATATGATATTAATATTCCTAATATGGAAGAAAATTTTGTTGCTCCAGGAAGATCACGGCGCCGAGCTAAAGAAATGACAAATCATCATTACTATTGCATTGAGATTTTTTATGGAATAATAGATTTGCAACTTCAAGAGTTGAATAGTCGTTTTAATGAGGCGAGCAAAGAGATACTTTTGTGCATGTCATGTCTTAATCCAAACAATGCATTTTCTGTATTTGATAAAGAAAAGTTGATACAATTTGCAAAATTCTATCCAAATGACTTTTCTCCAATTGAGTTTTTGGAGTTAGATAATCAACTTGAAAGTTACTTTATAGATGTAAGTTCTAATACCAAATTTTCAGAACTTGTTGGAGTTGGGGAGTTTGCTAAGAAAATGATTGAGACAAGGAAGGATTTGATCTATCCACTTATATATTTGCTTTTGAAGTTGGCACTAATTCTTCCTGTAGCAACTGCTAGTGTCGAAAGAGTTTTTTCTGCTATGAATCTTATCAAGACTTATTTACGTAATTGGATGGGAGATAATTGATTGAACGACATATTTAACACTATCAATGATGAATCTATCATTCAACGCTTTCAGAATATGAAAAATCGTAGAGGAATGTTATAAATCCATTGTAATTTTTAATTTATTATTATGTAATGAATTTAATATTAATGAACATATTTTTATTTTGTATTTAAATATTTTTGACCCCATCGTCATAATCCTGCGTCCGTCATTGGGTGGAAGGAAAATAAAAACAAAATGAATGGAAGAATACGAAGGATACAAGATTAGTCAATAAGCAGTAGATTCAACGTTTTTTTATTCGAAGGTAATAAAAGCTCAGCAAAGCTGAATGGGATTGAACAAACAGACAAGCTTACTCGTTTATCCTCTGATTCGGTAAGCATTCAAGTTTATTCGGCGTTTGTTCAACATAATCAGTAATATTACTTAAAATAACATAATAATAAATATATATTTATACAAAAATTATCTTTAAAAAATTATTATTTTATCAATGTATATCTAATTTTGATACAAATAAAATAACATGAGACACATTTGTAACACACAAAATGCGTATTAAATTCAAGGACAATATCAACTCTAAAACGTCTATATCTCGCGAAAGTATTAACCCGGAAAATTAAAATTTCAATCTTACTACGCTGATAATATTTAGGCCAATTGTTATCATAAATCTCATTATCAACGTAAGAGGGTAAATTTGAAATATTTGAAATAATTTTACATTAAAAATAAAAATCTCACTTTAGTTTAAAATTTCAAATATAAAAATCTTTAGAAAATCAGATAATTAGAAAATCAAATAAATACAATTAGTCAACTCATCTACTAAGCTGAAATTAATTTTGACCTTGTAACTATTTGAGTTTGTTCCGCTTAACATGATAATAATGGCTCGCACAACAACATTCCACACGCTCGCAACCGCTTCCGACCCTTCTCGATTTTCATTCCTCGTGATTAGGGTTTTAATTTCACTCCCATTTTCTCTCCTGCTTCGCTCTTTCCGCTTGTTGTACTTCAGTTTATGAATCAATCCGACAACCTTAACCTTGACATCTTCAAACCTGCGTCGACAATGGTCTCCGAATTCTCGCCGGGGGAATTCGGCTTCGCCTTCAACCATCCCAATTTCTCTGATCGCCTTCTTGTTATCGAGATCATACCCGACATTCCTGATTCCAAACCCGACCCGGAGGATTTTGCCTGCATTGCTGAGTGGCATCACAATCGCAAGCGACGGAGAGAGGATGTCAACAAAGAAAATGAAAATGGTGAGCTCATTTCATCTACTCTTCTTTTTGTATGAATAAAAGTTTCGTGGGTTTTTCATTTCTTCTGTAATTTTGAGAAATTCGAGATAAAGTTTGAGTTTTTATAGAAGAGGGTAGTGTGTATTTCATGAAGGCTCGAATCTTGACTACTTCTAGTAGATTATAGTGGCTATGACAATTGACTTTAAATTCTGTAATAGTGCATATAGGAAATTGCTGCAATAGTATATGAAGAGAGAGGAAGGGATGGTCATGTGAGTTCTATTGTGCTACCCCTTTTAGCTTTTCGTTCTACTGATGGATGACTTATTTTATTTTGCCTGTAGTTGTGGATGTGGTCATGCATCGGGAGGAGCAGATTTTGAACTGTAATTTGCCTGATACAGAAGATGGGGTTACCTATGAAAATGAAGACGAAGATGCTGAGGCAATGAATGAGGAATCATGTTCAGCTGGTTTATTGAATTTGAATCAACCTGGTACTTATTTGGGTCTTGTACGTTAATTGTTTTTTCTTTTAAACCTTATCCCCTTAATCCTCTGAAACAAGGACTTTAGTTACTCACAATCGTTGGTGCCATATAAAATCAGTCTTGATCATGGGATATTTTTGCTGTTCTCCAGTGAACTGTTAAAGTTGCATAAAATTTTCGTTCACTAGTTATATCATCATATTATAAAGGGACTAGTTTCATGTCAGGGTCTGCTGTTACTCTTGATGTAACCCTTGGGTGTAACATGTACACATGGCTAACATAAAGGGGTGGAATTTTTTTTTTTTTTTTTATTTATGAAATTTACTTTTTGTACTATTACTGAAAATGGGGGGCTAGTGCTTAGTTGTCATTAGTAGAAGACATGTTACGCCAAATCTAATCATCAAATGTTACAGAAAATCTCGTTTCCTTGTTTCATACATATTGAATGTTAGTATGATGATTCTGTAGGGAATGAAGCTACTGATCAGTGTCACGCAGCTTGGAGCACAGACAGTACAGCAGTTCTACGGGTGAAGAATATATACATTAGTTCTGCAATATTGGCAGGAAAGAGTCCATTTTTCTACAAGGTTAGGACTTGGAAGCACTAATCAAGCATAGGTTGTTTTAATCCTAACTCTTTGATAACATATGCATTTGATCTTTTATGTTGTAGTTATTCTCAAATGGTATGAAAGAGTCAGAGCAGCGGCATGCAACTTTACGGATTCATGCCTCTGGTATGTTTTTCTATTGTAGTTATCTTCCCATGTTTTTATTATGAAGACCTCACTTCCAAGGTTAAGATGTACCCATGATACATCATTGATCTTAATTTTCTCTTTCTTCTTGTTACTTTTTAGGGATTCAATAATTTGAAACATGAGCTTACATTCGTTGTTTTCATTTTCCTTTTTATGAAACAGAGGAAGCCGCCTTCATGGACCTTCTAAGTTTTATGTACAGTAACACTTTGTCCTCGACCACATCTTCTGCTTTGCTTGATGTTCTTATGGCTGCTGACAAATTTGAGGTTGCTTCGTGTATGAGATATTGCAGCCGACTATTAATTAACCTCCCTATGACTTGCGAGTCTGCTCTGCATTATTTGGATCTTCCTTCTAGCATTTTGATGGGTGATGCAGTGCAGCCGTTAACTAATGCAGCAAAGCAATTTCTTGCTGATTATTACAAAGACATAAACAAGTGAGATGCTCTTCTCTTTTTCTTTAGTATGGATTAGTTGAAACATAAAAGACTCAATTCTACTTCAACTCCAGACATTTTACGAACTTGCTGTCTAATATTCATATATATAGACAACTCTTTAATTAATACTTGCTTGCCTAGCTCACATCTATGTGGCACGTGACTTCATACTTTCTAGAAGTGTAGACTTTTAGTTGCTTGCTGGCTTACCCAGTTGATGGTTAATCTAGATGGGTACCCGGGGAAGGGATTTGCTTTTTTCCCCGTGTAATGCAATCATAATGAAGTTGTTTAAATTATCATGTTCTTGTTGCAACTTTTACCAGATTCCAAGAAGAGGTGCTAAACTTGCCTTTGGCTGGAATAGAGGCAGTCCTATCTAATGATGACCTTCAGGTAGGTTCAGAGGATGTTGTTTATGATTATGCGATGAAGTGGGTTGGAATTCATTACACAGACTTTGAAGAAAGACGAGAAGTAATTAGCACACGCCTTAGTCCGCTTATTCGTTTCCCATACATGAGCAGCCGAAAGTTGAAGAAAGTTCTGTCATACCCCGACTTCAATCCTGAAGTCGCATCAAGGGCTGTTCTTGAGGCTCTACTGTTCAAGACTGAGGCACCACACAGGCAACGGTACATGGCTGCAGCTGAGACCAGTGGCAATACATACCACCGGTATGTTGAACGGGCATACAAGTATCGGCCAGTTAAGGTGATTGAGTTTGAACTGCCTCGTCGACAGTGCATCGTCTATCTGGATCTGAAGCGGGAAGAATGTGCACATTTGTATCCAACCGGAAGAGTTTATTCACAAGCTTTTCATCTGGGTAGACAGGGGTTTTTCCTGTCAGCTCACTGCAACATGGACCAACAAAATTCATTTCATTGTTTTGGGCTGTTCCTGGGTATGCAAGAGAAAGGATCTTCAAGTTTTAAAGTCGAATATGAATTTGCAGCAAGGTCAAAGCCCACTGAGGAATACACAACCATGTATAGAGGGAATTACCTATTCACAGGAGGCAAAGCTGTTGGATATAGGAACCTATTTGCTATACCATGGACGGCGTTCATGGGTGAAGACAGTGTTTACTTTATCAATGGCGTATTACACCTTAGGGCTGAGCTCACCATCAAGTAATCAAACTGTTTGAGGAGCCCTCCTACTTTCTGGTGTTAGATGCGCCTAGATCTTGTAGATCAAATGTGTATGTTTGAACACTATGAATACTGGGATAAGTTTCTCAGGAAGTTGTGGCTTCAAATGGTGATAATTAAATTTTCTACTGGAAAATTTTCGTAGCTCTCTCTGTGTTTGTGGCATAGCTTGAGTTTCTTTTGTTGATCTCCATTCATCTTAAGAAATGAGAACCAACAAAAAGTGGAAATAGGTCTTGGGAACTGGCACCCCTTAAAAGTTTTACACAATCCAATCACTTTATATGTTACCAGTACTGTATCACTAATCAACATTGGACATATTTATCCACTTCTAGTCTTTTGTTCGTGTTCACAAAATAATCATCTAAAAGGAAAACTGTGTTTTGAAATTAGATGCTCCGAAAATTTCAAAATTAGATTTATATTTCATGAATGACGATATTTACGTTATGTGTTGGTGATTGTAATATGACTTTATATTTTGATATGGTAAATTAAAAAAAATAAAAAATAAAAAAAGATGACACATACAAAAATGTCATATTCTTCAAAAAGCAATTTATCTTTTGTAAATATGTCATTACCATTACATTATTCTTTTATTCATATCGAAGTTGCATTGTATTAAGAATCATATTGCTCCAAGATTTATGACTAGAAATGTACATCCACGTCTAGGAAAAGACTAAAAAATAAAAAGAAATAGAACTGTATCTCTAAACAAAGAGTAATATAAACTGATTTCGACTAATCATACTAGCAAAGTTAAATATAGAAACCATACAAATAAGTGATAGGTTATTCATGGACTCTATGAAAAAAAGGGTACAAGTATTTTTTATAAGTAAATAAAAAAGGTATCATGATTTACCAATTCATAATTGATTGTACTAGTTAGGATGAAGCAGGTGACACAATGAATAAGGAATAGAAGGCCTGATGGATCATCATTACAAATTGCAGTCAAAAGTCAATCTCCACTAAGCAATGTTCTCCCTTATTAATTCCACTCATTATTATTTATATACTTGTTAATCTCCGCAATCCATGGCTCAGGCAAAGATTATCACCCCACTTTTCTATCTTCTTTTGGGACCAAATTCCTTGACCATTATACACTTTATTGATGATTCTTTCTTTTCCTAGTAAATCCTAAAGAAAAATGAAAAGAAATTAAGAAACCATTTCACACTTCAGTCATATGCTTTCTCAAGAGCAAAACAAGGAGCTATTTCTTTCTTTTGTTTCTTTCTTCTTTGTTATGAACTTCTCACAAACAAAGCTATGTCACCAAGTTCAGAGTGGATAAAAAGTTTTCTTCTTTTACTTGTATTCTGTTCTTCAATTGAAGCAACTAATAACAGTGGTGATGATGATCCAAGTGAATCTCTAGATGTCATTCTCCACAAACATGCTTTCAGAGCTCTGGTTCGTCGTCGACCTCTGACCGGCGCACTTTACGAGGCTCCTCTTCCTGTGGATCTAGCAGGGGTACAAGTTGAGGTTGTGAGGCTGAGAAGCAAGACCTTGTGGCAAAAAGGTGCCAACTTTAGCAACTTTCATATCCCTTCAAGAACTTTGCCAATGCCTTATGTCAGGAGGCTTTTCTTAGTGTATCAAGACTTGGGAAACTTGTCTTCTCATTTCTACAATATCTCAGGCTACTCATTAGTTTCTTCTGTTGTTGGTTTCACAGTTTACGACGCATCAAACTTCACCACAACCAACATCACAAAGCTCGACCTCAGCACGAAAGGCACACGAATTTCGATTCAATTTCCTAATGCAAGGAGCAGCACCAATTCTAAAACAAGTTGTGCTGTATTTGGTGATAATGGGGAGGTTTCACTGAGCGAGATGAGCCTGAACAGCATATGTTACAGCAGAAATGCAGGCCATTTTTCGATAGTTGCTCCATCGAAGAAGGAGGAGAAAGCGAGAGAAATTCAAGTGTTTGGGTTGGTTGTTGGTTTAATGTTACTGGTTTCTATTGGTTTTGTAGGAATCATATGTGTAAAGCAGTTCAAGGGGAACAAAATAAAAGACATGGAAAGAGAAGCTGCTGAAGGTGTAGTCCTTGATACAATTTGGATCCAAAATAGTAAAATGCCATCTGCCACTGTAACAAGAACTCATCCCACCCTTGAAAATGCTGATTTTCCTTGACCATTATTGTTTTGTCTTTTTGTCCCAATATTTTTACTACGTATATTTCATGTCTTCCTATACGAATAGAGCACAACCCTTGCAATCAAATAGGTTACAAACAAGGAGTTGATCTATCCCTCAATGCAAAACCAGTTTACTGCGCAATTCGTTAAGGTACATACATACCCTCGTTTGTATCATCTTAAATTTTGAAGATTAAAATTCTTACGATATAAATTAGTTATAGAATCTAAAATTTGCAAATCGTAAACTGAAAACGTAGTTTATACCATGATACAAGTCTAGCAACAAGCTTACCAAATTCGGATTCCAAATTGATAAACCCACCTTCCCAAATCCTCGTCAATTCTCCCAAAATTCAAATTCCAACCCCTTTTCGGCCTCACCAAATTCAATCCCGAGCATATACAATGCCTGCTTCAGAGTTCAGATCATCAATCAACCTCCTCTTGTTAAGGAGAGGTGGGCATCGTTGTGGGCCTGGTCGACCTTGGAAGTAGTGCCAATTGGAGACGGAGATGGGGAACCCTTCGTCGGTCATGTCGACGGCGAGGCCTACGCGGGAGACAGCTGGGAGGCTTCAATTCGGTTGAGGTTAGAGAGAGAGTAAAAGGTTTAGACTATGGTTAAAACCTCGGCGAGATTTTCAAACATCGGCCGAGTCATTAACGTATCGGAGCACACCATTCCGTTATTTGGTACCGATCCTGTTTTACACCGATACCATTTCAAATAGGCGAGTTTCTAATACATCGGTAAAGCCGAGTTGGCTCAGATATTCAGATATTTCGTCCAAATCATAAAGGTATCGGAGCGCTCCGTTATTTGGCACCCATCCAGTTTTCCTCCGATACCGCCAAGTCTGCTCCGGCAACTCCGATATATCGGAGAGTTAAAATTCCGTCTCGCCGTCGCAATCTTAGAATTAAAAGCAGGAAAAAAAGAAAGAAAATCTCTGAATGAGCATCTCGCGCAAGGCTTTCTATCTGTAGAGAAATCCCTCTGATGAGAAGAAAAATTGACGGAGTATCTCCGAATCGCTTGCTTCTTCAAGATCCAGATCTGTGTTCTTTCATTTCTCTTTTGGTTTTTTTAGACTTTGTTGGGCTTGGGGCTTGGGCTTCCCTAGTTTATGTATGATCAATTTTCAATTAATAAAAAAACATTTGTGACAATGACAGTTCCCTTAATAATATAAATATCAAAAGATTAATTAGTATAATCAACATAATATTCAGAAATATTAATATAATAGTCGTTGATAACATTAGATAACTTGATATCATTAACGATTATAATAAGATTATTAAAAAATATAAACAAATAAACTCTATCAAAACTATTATGCTAAGATTATGTTTGAGGGTTTTCTCTCTGAGTTACGACCAAGGTATTCTATGGGAGATGTTTTTATACATGAACAATAAGTAGATCGAGAGGTCATAAGATATTATGCGAGAGACGTTTTCCTACATGGACAATAAGTAGATCAAGAGGTCATTATACCTCACATCCATATTCAGGATAATATATTCTCATGATAATATTCAAGATAATATATTCTCATACAATATTACTTCAATTTGATCGACAAAACTTAAGTAATACTTACTTGTTATGATTTAAAAATATCATCTTTGAAATGAAAATCCTGTAATAGCTCCAATGTCATTTTCTGTACTTTTAATGTGTAAAATAAAATATTTTAATTATTTATATTGAAAGAAGAAAAGAGACCATAAACGACCATGGGTTTTTATTGTATCACATTTTTTGTGAAAATAATGATTTCCTGTAGGTATACATTCTATACAAATCAAAATGACTTTCTTCTCCTCAAATTAGTTTAAGTTTACCGCAGAAGCTAGATGACCTAAGTAGAGCATACATGGTAAAACATCATTTTTTTTAATTTTTCCCCCTTGTCAGTGTAGCAAATTGCTTTATTAATGAGAGCAAATCGATAACCACACACTTATCATCCAACAACTTTTGGTACAAACCTATTCAACATTTAAACTTGACGAGTCCAATCGAGGACTACATTGAAATAACACCTATAACTGGAATTTACCATACAAAAGCATTGCCGTTATCACAAATGAGTCTTCTGCCTTTGCCTCAGCTATGTCACAACATAAAAGTCTCACTAGAGCATATAAAGATACTCGAAGGAAAAGAAATTGGGAAATATTTCACGATAGCAACTGCGGTGAAAAACCGGTTCAAAATCTCGAAAGCTACAGCAAACAAGACATCATACAGATGCAAAACGATGTCGAACCATCATGCAACAACTTGAGCAAAGAGCCTCTTGCGAATCTGCGCGGAGAATAGATGTAAAATATAAGTCATGAACATCCACAGTAAAGAAGAAAATATCCCCCAACCTAAAATGACAGATATGGCAATACTTATTGATAAAATTAATTTGTTAAAGCTCAGAGAGCAAAAATAATGAACAGACAACATTACAAAGTTCTAAAGGACCAAAACAACAATTAATGGAACTAGAACATAAAATTTCTGGATGATAGAAGTACCTCTGGAAGTTTTTTGCGGAAAGCAACGTCCAATCTAGCATCAAGGGTATTTTCGATCACAATTTTTCCATCTCTAGAAGCCATCACGATACCTCCAGAGCTATAAACATCACCAAAATACATAAACAAGATTTAAAAACAATTTCCTGCCAAAGTGTAATAACTAGCTAGCAGCCAAGAAAGCTAGAAACTGCTATCCACAAATAAAGGCTGCATGTCAGTAGCCATATTAATTAATTGGCAGTGAAATATGTCCATATATACCATGCAAGACCGTGAGCTTGGTCATGTGCATGAGGTGGCGGAAGGTGGATGCCATCAATAATAACCTCAGGTTGGTGGACATGTGCTTTATGTGCATATTCCTCCTTTGCTGAGCTCAAAACAGACTCCAGCAACATCAGGTCCCCTTTTCGACAACGCAATAAGACTGCAGGCTCTTTTAGTCTGAGTAAAGCCTGCAATATTCATATTATTGAGTACTGGTGCTTTAATAACCAAACTTGATTCAAACCATACAAGAAATCACAGATCAGAAAACTTTTCAAGAGACCCTTTACTTTTCATCATGTGTCTGATGAAATGTAGAAGTGCATCATGTTTAGTTTGCAACAGACCACCTACTTTTCGACAGCACTGGTCCGAAAACTCTATTTAAAAGAGTGAGACCATGCCCCATCATTGACATAAATAACAATTAGAGGAACTTATATCGACGTCTTTCATGCAAAAGACAAAAGTTAATAAATGTCGAAACTCATTTTGTTGCTATTTCATATTCATGATAACATGACTTTGGGTTAACCTCATAGAATATATATCATCATGATTATTTCTCAGCCCATGAAACCGAGATTAAATCCCAAATATCATAATCTAGAGTAGAGGTTACCAAAACTCCACTCTTGATATGAAACTGTTGGTGTAACTCAAATTGTGTATATTGAAGTAATTGCAGGGACAGTAACAGTACCTGTACTACAAGAGCTTTCATAAGTCCTTGATAATCATGGTGGTGAAATTTGTTGTGGTTGCCCACATTTACAAGCTCCTTCGATGCTGCCTCCTTCATGGAGTTAACCAGGTCGTCCTGAGCTTGAAGAACTTTGATCCGAGAAGCATTGAGCTGCATAGAATACTCACTGCAACATGCCAAAACAAGAAAAATTTAACAGTTCTACATAGCAAACCAAAGCACATCATTTAGTATTTAGTATTTCCATAGCATGTATGAGAAGTGTTCCGTGCACATAGCTTTACATGTCGAAATCATAATAATGTAATAAATCTTTAAAAATTGCCTGTGCCTAAGATTAACCTAACTTTCTGTAATTTAGATAACTTGTGCCTTAGTTTGAAAAGTTGTCGTTAACATTGCAATGTGTCCCAAATTGGACTCAGTAACGAGATTTCTTGTTAACTTTGCATTCAGGAAATGTCAAAAAATGGGAAGGTAACTGTGACGAATGTCATGGGGCTGTAAAAGCAGTAAGTTATTATTAATGAATCAATAATTGTGCCACAAAATACCAATATACCTTCAGAAATCAAATTAGTATAACTGCACCGTTAAACCTACTTTTTCTTCTCCAAACAAAAATACAAAATACAGTAATCAGCTAACTTCGATGAAGCACTAAAGTTTCGACTTTTATTTTTATTTTTATTTTTAGCTACAAATTTCAATTCTCCAAATTAAAATCATAGATAATGCAAACAAAATACATGGATAAACTGAATAGCAAAGTTATACACTTATAGGGGAAAAAGGGATGTTGAATCACATACATCTTTTTCCGAACTTCAACTTGCTTCTCTTTGCGCTCATACTCCTGTCTGATCTTCTTCTTCTCCGCTTCCACTATCTGCAACTTCTCTATATTGAATTCCTGCAACAAATCACAGTACCACATGGAGCGTGTAAACATCGTATCAGAAAAAATCAAAAACAAAAAACAGATAGAAAAATTGAAAATTAGGCATACGAAATCGAATAAACCTCTTCAGCAGAGACTCTAATCTCGTTGGCCTTCTCCTCGGCTTCTTGTCGGATGAATCTGACCATCTGTTGGATCTGCCTGGAGACATCTGCGTCGTTCATTTTTCAGATCTGGATTTTGGAAATTTGTGTGATCTTTCGCGGGCTGCTTCTTCTTCTACAATTCGCGAAGCAGTGATATTTTGTCGAGTCTGTAGAGACGTAGAGGAGGGGTGTAGTGGATTGGACAAGGTTTTATACGGTTTCGGATTCGCCTTCGATTTTTATGTGTCTGATATTTCCTCAATCTCCGACCGTACAATTCACCAAATACGCCACACACACGCCCCCACCCCCAATCCCCCACGCCCCCCAACCCACAAAAACCTCCACACACACCCCACCAAATTTTTGAATATTAATCAAAAATATTTAGTTCTTTAAATTTAGAAATGTGGCACTCCATTTTATTAAAGATGGAGTGCTAAATCTAAATTTTTATGTATAAGTTTCAATTGTAGTAATCTATAAACATGTCACTTTGTAATAATTATTATAACAAACATTATAATATTACATTTTTCTCATCTAGAATACCTATAACACCTTAAAGGTAAATTTAATCATGGGATTATGTTATAGTTTTGTTTTGGAATGAAGCAAATTGATATATATTCTTTAATTTCCAAATTAAGATATGTTTTGTATTTTAAATTAAACGATTGTATTTTGAACTTTTAAATTAATATAATCTGTGAAAATTTAAATACATATGATACTATGTTCAAAAGTTATAGTTATAAATTTCTACTCTTTACTTATATATTAAAGTTAAAATCTAATTTATCGTTCAAAATTAGAATGTCTTAAATTTATAAATTAAAAAATATAACAATAATCAAAATCTAAAAAATAATAAAAGCTTATTTTTTATATTTTAGATTTAAATTTAAAATTAAATTAATAAATAAGTAGTAAGAGAATGCTCAAGCAATGATTTTAATAAAAAAAATAACTCTTTGATCCTATTATAAAATTTTAACACTCTTATTCCCTGTTTGTCAATCTCTATTTATGCATAACTGGGTACTAGTTTTTCTGGATGGTTAATCTCTCTTCTTTGTAACTGTTGTTCCACAAATTTCATTTTCATTTTTTTGGTTGCTGGGAGTTTTCACTACCTGCAAATTGAAAAAACTTTTTCTTGTTGGTTTGATTGAAGAAACATTTACTTGCCTTGAGTTTTCATTATTTTATACGGAATAATAGTTTGATTTTTTTTTTCTCTACATTGTATTTTCTGATTTGATTTTAAATCTCTGCTACTTTGGTTTATCTAGGTTATCTCCAAAAAGTGTTTCTATTGAAAAGAAAACGTTGAAATCATTGAATTTCGTGTCATTTGTTACATATTGTTGTTCCGAATTGGATTATTTTCTGGGCAATACAACCAGAAATTGTGCGAGTATTAAGTTCTTAGAAGTAACTTCTTGTGCATATAATGGAAAGCAGGACTATATTACTAGTGGTAGTTGGAGTATAGGTCTGTCTTCACGAGAATTTGTGTTTGTCACATGAAATCCTTTGCCAAAAAGTTGAGATTTTTCAACTGTTTCTGTGACTCATATAATATTTTTACCTTCTGAGGTGCTCTTTTTTTGTGGTATTTGGGTACTTTTTATTTTCTTTTCTTTTTATGTATGTTCTTGAAATGAATCATTCTGTAACAGGTTGGGATCAGAGAGCTAAATTTGCAGTTTCAAAGGATAAGAATGGGATTGATCAAGTGCTGCTTCAAAACAATCGAGGAGCTTCTGCACAAGTTAGATTTCTCAATCTCTGAAATTCTTGAAATTCATCTTTTCTATTTTTTGCTAAATTCCATTTTTTAATTTCCATTTTCATAATTTATCTAGATTAGTTTACATGGAGGGCAAGTTCTTTCATGGAAAAATGAACGAGGAGAAGAACTAATGTTCACAAGTAATAAGGTGAATTGGCCAGTTAAATTCCTTAGTCTGCTTTTTATTTTACTTGCTAGAACTGCAATATAGCAACTTTCAAGTATTTATAGAACCAAAATATTGTTGACTAAAATTCATTAACCTCAGAATAATTTACAGTATATATTGTACTATCTACAAATGACATAATATTTGCCCCATTTTAGGAAGACATTCTTGCTAATGCAGTTCTACAAGGCACTCCATCAACTGTTACTGGTTCCCAACTTCAGAGTATTCAAGTCTTAGCTGTTTATAATATCTATTTTCTTTATTTGGTTTTTATTTAATATAGGCAATCTTCAAGCCACCAGCTGCAGTGAGAGGAGGAATTCCAATATGTTTTCCTCAGGTACCATATCCAATCGAAAAGTAATTTGTTTTCAAAAAATTGACTTAAGGGCTTATTATTGTTCAATATGGTATTATTGTCAAGTTTGGAAATCGCGGATCGCTTGAGCAACATGGGTTTGCCAGGAACAAGATTTGGGTGATTGATGAAAATCCTCCTCCTCTGCAAACAAGTGGTTCCAATGGCAAGGCATATGTGGACTTGTTATTTAAACCATCTGAAGAAGATTTAAAGGTCTGGCCTCACAGGTATAATGGAAAAATCCCTTTTTTATCTCAATAGTCTGCACATTTTTACTCATTGGATCAATAATCGAACTTCTTTTCTTGTCAGTTTTGAATTCCGTTTGAGGGTGTCTCTGGCTACTGATGGAAGTCTCACCTTGATATCGCGCATCAGAAATATCAATTGCAAGCCATTTAGCTTCTCATTTGCATTTCACACCTACTTCTCTGTATCTGATATAAGGTACCTCTTGGATCATTCTTATTTAAGCAGGACTACTTTCTTTTGACAAGATTAATATCATCAGTCGCTTTTATTATCAGTTCTTTCTCTTTTTAGCTGCAAATCATGGTAAATTGCAAAGATTGCTTCTACATATTGCGATTTAACAAATGATTCTCATGTTTTAGGCCTTTATTTGTTAATTTATATGTTACTAATTTACCATTCACAGCATAATACCTTTTGTCCCCTTATCTAATTCAATAGTGAAGTGAGAGTGGAGGGCTTGGAGACACTTGACTATCTCGACAATCTGTGCCAAAGAGAACGCTTTACAGAGCAAGGAGATGCCCTGACATTTGAATGTGAGGTACAACAGTAATGGTTACATATACATTGTGACACTGTTTGAAAAAGTTGTGCAGAAAAGCTACTTGTTTATGTAATAGTTGTTCTTAATGTCTAGGTGGATCGAGTTTATCTTAGTTCTTCAGATGTAATTGCAGTTTTCGATCATGAGAAAAAACGAGCATTTGTAATAAGAAAGGACGGACTTCCTGATGTTGGTATGTTTTCATTGTCATGATTTTGATTTGTGCTGAACAAACATGAGCTCAGATATTATACACAGAAAGGCACCATTTTTAACTTCTGCTCATTTGTCGTCTATTATTTACAGTGGTCTGGAATCCGTGGGAAAAGAAGGCGAAAACAATAGTAGATTTTGGAGATGAAGAATACAGACAAATGCTGTGTGTTGATGGAGCTGCAATCGAAAGGCCAGTAACCTTGAAGCCAGGCGAGGAATGGACAGGTCGGTTAGAACTATCTGTCGCGCCATCAATCTAACAAAATTTGTCATTACAATCTCCTAGCTCGATTGGTACAAGAAGTCTAATAAATAGCAAATAATTTCATGATTCTTTCTAAGTCAGTGGCAAACAATACAACCTTAGTTAGGCCACTTTCAACAGTCTTGGCTATATAAAGGGAATAACTAGAACATGGTCCCTGTAATGAATGACATGATGGTAGAAATTCATGTAAATAATTAAGGGTACATTTGTAACAATGTAACCTTTCATATTGTATAATACTATAATTCCATATATGCTAAATATACTTGGTAGGATGAATTTACTTGTACTCAAATGGTTAAAAAAAGAATTTAAAAAAAATGGGGCACTGGAAGCAACTCTCGTCATATCAGAGCCAGGTTTCGATCCTGGGACCTGTGGGTTATGGGCCCACCACGCTTCCGCTGCGCCACTCTGATTTGTTGATAATTGTTCGGAAAATAATATATGTCTCTTCATATAATCAGTACTCTTGAAATATAACATAATAGTGTTACGTTCCCGATTTCAAATCGGGACCAATAATCCCGACAATCTTTTTTTCCTTGTTATTTTTCTCTTTTGTCCTTATTATCTGTTTATAAATGTAAGGAAGGTGGTTTTTTTTTTTTGGTGATAATTTTACTCTTTTTTTATGCTTATTCAGTACACTTATTGAGAGCATAACATTTTTGATAAAAGAAACTCTATATCAAATTTCCTTTATAAACGAAGACTATATTGTAGATTAAATATATCATAATCTTATTATTATGACGGAGTTTGAATTGAAGGGGACTTTTTGGAAGTCTTAGATTTTGAATTTCTCATATTCAAACAATGATGAATTAATTAATTAAGAACCAATCAATCTTGAACTTGTTTTTGAGTTAGCTTTTTACTTTTTCTTTTCCTTTTTTCAGTGTATTGCACAGAATTAAAGGTCCAATTCAAATAACATAACGTGTAAAAGATAGTGAAGGTGGGTGACAAGATTTAAAAACTAAAAAGTGTTAAACAAATCTTTATATTTTTTGTTTTTTCACCTCTTAATCTCTTATATTATGTGACCCTTTTCAATTCAAATAATTAAACAAGCAACTCCCTCCGACTAAACAAAAACAAACAAACAAAAAATCCCAAGTTCTAGAGTCTCGCTTCATACTTTAATGTCAACCAGCTAGTTAGAGCACAAATAATAAATAAAAGAATATTAAAGATTGGAACCATAAAATTTCTCAATTCTGACACAAGTTATTTTAAATTTTGATACAAGGTATTTATTAGATCGAATATATTTATTCGATCTAATAGAAGAATTTTGTCGTATCCAAACTAATATCAATCTAACTCATTTCATTAACCCTTGTAGCAATTTTCTTAAACTCAATCTCGTTCCCTATAATAGAGAATTTAGATGAAAAATAATTAAAAAAAACGAGTTGTACCAGTATCTCTATTTTAACTTTATTTTGATGATTGTTAATATTGTTTCCCTAAACTTGTAGTATCCCTAATCACATTTATCAAAATTATATTATTATTTTATCCTACTTTATACTATTTTATAATATAACATTACTAATCTATATACACACATACACACACACTCTTTTATATTATTTATATTAAAATATTATATATTTATCTAATATAGAAATTAACATTTTATTTATATTTTTTAAATTCAATAATACCATATATTATAGTAATTAATTAATACATTAATACAAAATATTAATGTATATACTATTATAATTTTTATTATATTATATAAATATTATATTATAATATATAAAACTAATATATAATATATTAATATTAAATTAATATTATTTATATATAGTTACATTATATGTTATAATATATTAAAATATGAATATACTAGAATCCTCATTGTAGAATAATGGATAAACCTGTTAATGAAACTATTTTAATAGAATCAAATTTTGGTAGATCGGAGATATCAACTAGAAGATCTATTAAATGGGATGAAATAGAATTTCCAGAAAATTGGGTTATAGATAGGGTTGTTCCTGTTATTCCTAATAGTCAACATACTCCTACTAATATTGTTCAAACTTCAGAAGGAAGTGTTTTAATAAATTTTGAACAAACAAAAAATTATCTAGGACAAAAAACGAGATCTAATTTGTCTAGATCTAATTCATCTTATTTTTATATATCTCCTATAGATTATGAAGATAGATCTTTAAATAGACATTCTATATCTCATATAGGAGAGGCTTCTACGTCACAAAAAATAAATGAGAAGATGACGGAAGTTTCCCAAAATAAAATAATTGAGGAATTAAAAATTAATGAAGATGATATAGTTCAAGGAATTTATAGGGTTCCTGCAGAAATGACTACTTCAGAAATGAATTTTTCTATTTAATGGATTTACAACCAAAATTAGATTTTAGTCCGGGTTCACCGGTTAGAAAATTAATACAAAAAGAATTTAATCTTCCTAGATGGGAATTATTTAGAAAATGGTTTTTTGATAATTTTAATAGAGAAGATAAACAATATTCCCAAGAAGAATTTTATAAAGATCTTTCTAACAAGAACAAGAAAATATCTTTCGTTCCTTGGTTTGTTTCTACTTATCTAGAAAAATATATTTCTGTCATTGAGAGAGATTATAAACTCCCTCATAATGGAACGATTATAAAAACGGTCTTTCCCCCTATTCATCCTTTTCAAATAGAAAAAGATAAGGAAATAAGGTATTATAATGCTTTTCAAAAGATTTTTGAAAATAATACTTTGACCGTTACTACTGAACATATTAATAATATAATAAAACAACAGAATTTTACTAATATCTATTTAGTTGTTTTAGGTGAACAAATAAGTCATTTACATGAACGAGTAGAGAAAATTGTTTCTCAAATTCATCATTTAAAACATGATACTAGTAAAGAAGATATAGTTTTGGCTTCAACTACCCCTAATATGCAACCCCCTCCAGATATTAAAAATTTCAAATTAAGTTCTATAAGTGAACTTGAAAAACTTTTAGATAAGAAATTCAAAAATCTCAGGATTAATACGTTAAATGAAGAGTTTGAAGATAATTTGACTCATAATCATAATTATAAAGAAGTTATTCATGAAGAGATAAATAAACTCACTAAGTTTGCTGATAGGCCTACTCAGAGAATGTATTACTATCCTAGACCTACCCCTCAGGATGTTCTTATAGAAGAACGTGAATTTGTTGATAATAATTCGTATAGTGGAAATCAAATATATGAATGGAACATAGATGATTGTACTGAACAACAAATAAATAATGTTATACATCGCATGCTTATGTATAGTACTATATGTAAGGCTAATAATAATAATGAAAAGGCTATAGCTAATATGATTATAGCAGGATTTTCAGGCCAATTAAAAGGCTGGTGGGATAATTATCTTACTGAACAGGATAGACATACCATATTGAATACTTTAAAAATGGAGAATAATGTTCAAGTTGAAAACTCTGTTAATAATTTAACAGTTACTATAATAGAACATTTTACTGGTAGATATTCAGACAATTCTGATAATATTAGGACGCTTTTACAAAATCTTCGATGTCCTACTCTTACTTCTTTTAGATGGTATCGTGATACTTTTCTTAGTAGAGTTATGCAACTCCCTGAGGCTAATAGTACTCATTGGAAATCTAAATTTATTGATGGTTTACCAACTCTTTTTGCTGAAAGAATAAGAAATATTCTTAAAAATGAAGATTTGAATATTGATTATAATAATTATTCCTATGGTAAATTAATGGGAATATGTATACAAGAAGCTTTAGCTTTATGTAATGAAATAAAGCTTAATCAACAAATTAAAAAGCATAATTTAAATGAGAAAAAACAATTGGGACAATTCTGTAGCCAATTTGGTGTAGAAAATAATTCTATTTCTTTTACAAAAGATAAAAAGGACAAAGAAAAATATATTTCTCCTAAAAAATATAAAAGATATAAGAATAGACAAAAGAAACGAGAATTTCGGACAAATAAGAGAAAAGAGCAAATACCTCTTGATAAAATTAAATGTCATAAATGTGGCAAGATGGGTCATTATGCTAATAAATGTTGGGCTAAGATTAGAAAGAAAATTAATAATTTAAATATAGATGATGATTTAAAAGACACTCTAAATAAATTATTTATTGAATCTGATTCAGAAACAGAAGATATTACTTCTGATGATTTGAGAGTTCTTAAGGAAGAAGATTATACTTCTTCATCTTCAGATTGTACTCCTTGTAAAGAAGGATTAACCTGTAATAAAAAGAGAAATGATGACTCTAGCTTAGATTCAGAAGAGGAAAATATTTATAATATTTACTCTCAATTTCAACAAATAAATGTTCTTTCCAATGATGATATCATTGAGATTTTACAAAATATTACAGATCCAGATATAAGATCTACCATTTTAAATCAAATCAAAAGGAAAAATCATACTGATAATAGTGATAATACTAGTAATAATACTACTAAAAAAAATTTTCAACCTTATACCATGACTGAAGTTAAAAAACTTTTGAAACAAAGACAAGAATAAAAAAAAACCTACTAATAATGAAGATTTAAAATACGAGATTCAAAATCTTAAAGAAGAAATTAAAGAAATAAAAAATGCTAATAAAATTCTTGAAGGAAGAATTTACAAGTTAGAAAAATATAAGGGAAAACAACCTTTAATAAATTTTTCAGAAGATTATAACTCTGATCTAGATAATGAAAATTTCTTATCTACTCTAGAATTAATAGTTTCCCAAAAATGGTATATAAAGGTTTCTCTTTTTATCGAAGATAATTACTATAAGGAATTTACTGCCCTGGTTGATAGTGGTGCAGATTTAAATTGTATTCAAGAAGGATTGATTCCTACCAGGTATTTTCATAAAACTACTCATACCTTAAGTTCTGCTAATGGTCAAAAACTAGATATAAATTTTAAAATTCCCAATGCTTTTATATGTAAAAACAAAACTTGTATCCCTACGAGTTTTTTGCTGGTTAAAAATATTACTAACCAAGTTATTTTGGGTACTCCTTTCTTAAGAAAAATATTTCCTATTAAAAATATTACGGAGAAAGGATTTATTGGAACTTTTAATCAGAAGGAAATAGAATTTAAGTTTATAACAGAACCTCTTACAAGAGTTTTAAATCAAATCAAAGATTCTATGATTATAAATAAAGAAAAACAAATTGTTTTTTTAAAACAAGAGATTAATATTAATAATATTGAAGAATATTTGAAAAATCCTAAATTACAGGATAAGATTAAATTATTATATAATAATTTCTCTTTACATATTTGTAATGATCATCCAAATGCTTTTTGGGATAGAAAGAAGCATATTGTCTCTCTTCCTTATGAAAAAAATTTTGATGAGAGGAAAATTCCTACGAAAGCAAGACCATGTCAAATGAATAAAGAATATTTGATCTTATGTAAAAATGAGATTGAGACTCTTTTGGCTAGAGGTTTAATAACACCCTCTAAATCCCCTTGGTCTTGTACAGCCTTTTATGTTAATAAACATTCGGAACAAGAAAGAGGAGTTCCTAGGCTTGTTATTAACTATAAACCTCTTAATAAAGTTTTAAGATGGATTAGATATCCAATTCCTAATAAAAAAGATTTATTAGATAGGCTTAATGAAGCTTTAATATTTTCTAAATTTGATATGAAATCAGGATATTGGCAAATTCAGATCCAAGAAGGTGATAGATACAAAACTGCTTTTAATGTTCCATTTGGGCAATATGAATGGAAAGTTTTACCTTTTAGACTGAAGAATGCCCCTTCAGAATTTCAAAACATTATGAATGATATTTTTAATCCTTATAGTGATTTTATCATTGTTTATATTGATGATGTTTTAGTATTTTCTAAGAATATTGAAATACATTTTAAACATTTAAATATATTTAGAGAAATCATTATTAAAAATGGTCTGGTTATATCTAAATCAAAGATGTTATTATTCCAAACTAATATTAGATTTTTGGGTCATAATATAGAAAAGGGAAAAATAATTCCTATTAATAGAAGTATTGAATTTGCTTCAAAATTTTCGGATGTTATTACTGATAAAACTCAGCTCCAAAGTTTTTGGGAAGCCTAAATTGTATTTCTCCTTACATCAAGGATTTGGCTTATGATACATCTATTTTATATGATAGATTAAAAAAGAATCCTCAACCCTGGAGTGAATTTCATACTTAGGCTGTTAAAAGAATCAAAAGTAAGGTTCATAACCTTCCTTGTCTTATGATAGCAAACCCAAAATGGAATAAAATTGTTGAGACAGATGCTTCTGATATAGGCTATGGTGGAATTTTAATACAAGTTTTCCCTAATGATAAACAGGAATATCTTGTTTGATACCATTCGGGAAAATGGACTAATAGTCAAAAGAATTATGCGACTATCGCTAAAGAAATTTTAGTTATCTTGAAATGTCTATTGAAATTTTAAGACGATTTATATAATCAAAAATTTACAATAAAGATTGATTGCCAAGCAGCAAAGTATATGTTTAATAAAGATTTCAAACATGATGTTTCTAAACAAATGTTTGCTAGGTGGCAAGCTCAATTGGCCCCTTTCGATTTTGATATTGTTTATAAAAAAGGGACTGATAATAATCTTCCCGATTTTTTAACTAGAGAATTTTTACAGAATATATTTCTGGATATAGCTAATAGCTCTTCTTCGCTTTTGACAGGATGAGCCATTTTAGTGGTGGAAGAGGAAATTCCTCTTATAGAGGGAGAGGAGAATCTTCTTCTCGTGGTAGAGGAAGAACTATTGTTCAAAATGCAAATCAAAGGCTTATAGCCCAAAATATTAATTCCAAAGAACATGAGCAGTTATACAGAGAATTTTTGGAATTTAAAAATAAACAGGTTAATTCTAACCAATCTGCTACTCCTTCTTATGCAAATATTGTAGAAGAAGATGAGATGGATGATGTCTTTGAGATTAATACTCTTAAAGAAGTTATAATTTTATTGGATGATAAAGACCTTAAATGGAAAGAGGAAGCATGACATATCCTGCACAGATATTTTGATACTGCTTCATTTAATGCAGGATCTTATAAGCAAAAGTCTCATTATGAATACATTTTGAAGACTACAGGATCTTGTGAATTTTCCCATTTTTATGCAGGGAAACAAACTAAAGTTTATAACTTTAGTAAAGTTATTATAAAGCAGATTATATCCGCTGAAGACTAGGGAATGAGTACATTAAAAGAACGAGAATATCTCCACAATGAATTAAAAATCCAGGTTAAATTTAATTATTGGGATTATGTGGAAACTTTTAATAAAGCTTTTTTATATCAGAATCCGCTTCATAAGCATACTTGGTTCTTCAAAATTTGTCCTGAAGTTTTTAAAAGGGAAATCCCAAATTGGTTATACCAATGGTGGCTTTATTATGGCCCAGCCAATTTAAAAATTTTACCAAAACCCTATAAGGGATTATTCTCAAAATAGGTCAAAGTTTCACCTCAGTTAATAGATGCTGAATATAACAATAAGTTTATTGATGGAATACCATCACTATATTTCTTCTCAGAATTCGGGATTCCATGGATTTTAAGATGGGAACCTAAAGTAGGGTATACTTCCAATTTAATACCCTGTTTTAAAAGAGTTTTTTATACAAAATTTTGGAAAAAAATGTTAAAAAAGAATGCACAGAATGTTGTGGAAGGTCAAGAAACCATTGATCAAATCAAAGGGAAAATTCTGGAGTATCAAGAACAGATTGCTATCAAACAGCAAAGGGAATCTCCTAGCCCGTTCCAACATATCACTAGGAAACTTCAGATTCAGAAGGGTCAGATGACCAGAGAAGATTTAATTGCTTCATATTTAGAAGAAGCAAAGAAAGATTTAATGAAAAATCTAGACAAATTAAGTTCCTCATCTGATGTTGATATGGCCTCCCTAGCAGCCTCTTCACATCATAATTCAGTACAAGATAAAGATGATTTCGGGTTCGAAGAATCTCAAGACCCAAATGATGAAATAGCAGATGATGATCACTATGAAGATCTCAATAATAAATTCTATGCTATAGAGCAAATGCTCAAAGGACAAATCCAGGAGACGTCTTCATCAACTAAAGGAAAAGAGACACAGACGAAATAGTATCTTGTTTTCCTTTAAAATTGAAGAAACAGGAAAGGAATCTCTTTTTTAAAGTAGCTTTTATAAAGTTTTAGCTTTTATAAAGCAGCCTGTATTATTTACTTTAGTACTGTTTTTAATTCCTTTGGTCGGTCTCTCCCATCTATATAAGGGAGTTAGGTTTTTGTTTAGAAGGCATGCTTTTACCTACCTCCTTCTCTTTCTCTCCTTCTCTTGTCTACCTACTTGTATAATATTCTAGTTTGTAATATTATTCTGAAGGAATAAAGGTGACTTTGGTGACACTCCTGTTTTGATCGGCTCAAGTAAGTTTTCGTGATTTTTTATTTTATTTTATTTATTTTCTTTTCTTATGTTGCCGCCTAATATGGTCGGTTAAATTTCTTGTGTTGAATAATATCATGATCTTTTGACTACTAACATGGTTTAAATAAATAAAAAAAAATAAAAAAAAAAGTATCCAAAGAGTTAGATTTTTATCTACTGAAATGGTCGTTAATTAAAATTTTTATGATTAAGTTAAGAAACTTAGTCTGGCTTTCGCCCGTTTTAGCAGTTGGATTAGGCGCTCTTAGGGCACTTTTTACCATGACCAGTTTCTGTTTTAATCATTAAGGATTTTAATTTTGTAAAATGTTCCATATGCTGTTGATTAGGATCTCAATTCTAGGATGCCATTTTATTTCATTTAATTCGTTTAAATTTATTAAAGATCCGTTTATGTTTGATATTTTAATATTATATTATAAGTATTTTATATATGTTATAAATATATAATAAATATAATATATTTGTATATAATAAATATTAATGTATAAAATGTATTAGTATTATCTATTAATTAAATAATTAACAAATGTAAATAGTAAAAGTTTAAAATATTATTATTTTATTATGATATGCTATATATTAGAGAATTTGGTGTAAATGAGATAAATAGAAAATTTGTATATGTATATATATAAAGTTGTGCTTGATTCTGTAAAATAGAGAATTTATTAAGAGAAACTAATGTTAATGACATTATCTTGTGCAAATAATTTTTCTTCTTTTAATTATTGTTGTTATTCTCTCACTAATTATTACTCCATGTATATTTCTGAGCTATCATTACTATTGCGTATAATATCATTAGTCTGTCAATTAGCTAGATGGCAAACTCAAGGGATATAGTCATTTGATATGCTTTAGTTCTTTAAATCCAGTAAAAAAACATTCATGAATCACACATTGTATTTGTTATTCTTATTTTATTTTTATTATGTGGGTTTTTTTTTTAAATTTCATTTGTCCATTTCTTAACAGTTTTCTAGATAAGAATAAATTGACTGTCACATGCATTTGAAAGAACCCAAAATTCTAACAAATATTCTTTTACAAGAACGGCATAAAGAGAGCTACATCATGGTGACCACATATATTAACTCTATTGCACTTTTGAATTTAGTTATATTTTCTTATAAAATTGATGGAGTACTATATTATTGGAAAGTATTGATAAAGACAAAATCATGGTAGAGAAATATAATTACTCAATACTCACCAAATGCATGAATGTATTTGCTTTGGGTCCGATCTAATAATCATAATACAATTTTCTCTGGGGAAAAAAATCAAATGATTAAAGGCCCGTACAACTAACATTCTAATTCAATAATGGAAATTATTCCCAGCCACTTTTAACTTTATAAATTGTCAATGCTTGGATCAAGTTTGAGTTCCTTTATTTATGGAGATGAATAACTAATTAAAAGATAATCCCACCGGATTAATCATTATGGTCAACTTTCGTCTATTTTGAATTAATTGATTTTACAGTCAGGAAGTTTATATTATTATGCTTTTTCACATAAAATAATTACCCGACAAAGTTTAATATTATATTTTTAATTGAAAATTACGTATACAAATAATAAAATTTTCTCATAAAAACTTTTATGAATGTTCAATTAAAAATAAGACTAAAAAATTTTAATGCCAAATTTAAAAAAATATATAGCATTTTAAAGAAAAACTATGCAAATATTATTATTTTTTTATATAAATTTTATTCTCCTAGTGTACAAAACATCATAGAAGAGTAACAAAAAGAAAACATCATAGAGTAAAAAGAAACTATTAATTACATATTATTACACTTACCATATTATAATTCCTTCTAATTATCACAACATTTTGAAACCTTGAAGATTGATTGTGAGAAAAAAAAGATTGTAAAGAAAGAAGGAAGAAGGAGAGTAATATGTACAAGTGTTCTAAAATGCGGTTAAGTAGACGCCTAAGTGGATGCGGGTAGTTAAATGTATAAAATTGTCTTAGGCACTTAATTATGTGTTTATGCAGTTATGTTATTGTTAGGTAGACTTAAGCGGGTCAAGACAAATGAATTTGAATAAAATATTTTTTAAAATTTTAAAAATAATTTTAACATGTTTCTTGTAAAACCATGCATTTCATTATTTGTTTGACCTTATAAATAACAATAAAAAGTGAGAATGAATCCAAATATGTTTCCAATAGTTATTTTTAAAATACCATAGATATTTTTATATGTATATTATTCACTCACTTCTTAAATTTGGTTCATTTTTTTCATAGAACTATCATAGAATCCTTTGAAAGTTTTAATGTTATCATTTGATATGTGCATATGTTATTAAATTTATTAGTTTTATAAAATACAAAATAATAATAATAATTTATACCACCTAAAATGACCACATAATATCCACTTAGTCATCCTTATAATCACTGCTTGCAAGGATTAGGCACTAAGCTCTTACTTAACTGCCGAGATCCGTGTAGCACCTTTTAGAACCTCGATATATATACATTTTTTCAGTTTGAAGTATGGCATGGAGTTTTTATCCTCACATACTTAAGGTAGTTTCAATATTATTTAATGCTAAGGGAGAAAATAAATATTCGAAGTTTCGTGTTATTAAGATACATATTATTTAGAGTTCATAGAAAAGAGAAGGAACACATCCTAGTGATGAAAATGTAAAAGAAAGAATTACTCACAGATGGAGACAATATAAAAATGTCAACTCTTGATAAGAATCAAATGGACAGAATTTGTCGACATAAATTATGAAAGACATTATCATTCTTCATCATCTTTGGTGATTTTGCTCTCAAATATTTCTGAAACAGTGCTGAATAAAAGTAGAAGTGGTAGGACTGTGTAGTGCTATATATAGCAAGTAGTGCGACCTCCCCTTCATTTGTGTCCATTCAGAATAATCATTCCTAAACTTGCGTCACAATTAAAATAAATCAGGGTTTCTTCTCTATAAATCTCTCATAATTTTACCACACAATGAAAAAAAATTATACACATATTGCGTATGCGTAATATACTAATATTAACTATAAAGCACTATGCTCCCACCATTTCATTACTTAATTAAAGAGGGTCATCGTTTCATTTTTCAAAAGACATTATAAATTGACATTTTTCTTTAACCAAATCATAACTATATTTTCCTTATTTCTTGTTTAGTTTTGGTGAATAGCTCACATACAGATCCTACAAAATAGATACAGTAATTAAAATGATTTTTGTATTTGTTTGTTCTCATTTTCTGTTTCCATAAATTTGCTCTGACCCTCAACCCTGCCAATCCAACCATGTGGACCATGTTATACATCACTGTTTACTCCACTCTCAATCCTCAAACCACGCCCCATTTATCAACAAGGCAACAACACAAAAGCATATACCAAATAAAAAACAAACAAAAAAAATACAACTTCGTTCAGCATTTTGTTGTACCGATGATATTAGTTCATCCCCAACAAATTTGTGAGGATTGAGAGACATTGCCAGCTCACTGAGTTATGGGATGTTAAAAACTCCTATACGGTGGAGGTGGAGTAGTGGAGCAATGAGTATTACACTGTCAGACATTCTGTCACTGCTAACTTCTCCTCTCTGGGGTAAATTCTTTTCTCTTCTTATGAAAAAAATTTCTTGATTTGGGAGGATACCCAGAAAGTAAAAGAGCAAAAACAACAAAAAGCAAAGCTCTAATCTTTAATCTAAACAAGGCCCTTTTGACCAAAAAACCTATTTCAAATCCTTTTACCTCCATTTTTGCACACAACCCAACTCTACTTTTTCCAGACAATAGTCTTGAAATTTGATTCTCCAATCTCAATTTCTCAACCCCACTTTTCATTTCTCTCTCTCTCCCCACTTCTCTCTGTATAAAAGCTTTGATTTCAGCTTCTTTTGTTGAGAAAAGAAAGAAGATACGGGGAAGTGGAGTGTTTGAAGTTATTTGCACACAAGAAATAGTCTGAAATGGGAGGTTTATACATATTTTCCTGTATATTTCTTGTGGGCATTACAATTTCTCAAGGAAATGCAAGTTTAGTTGATGGTGATAAAGGAGCATTGCTTGATTTTGTGAGTAACTTTCCTCACTCTCGTTCTCTAAACTGGAACGAATCCACTATTGTATGTAAAAACTGGACTGGAGTGACTTGTACTGAAGATGGGTCTCGAGTTATAGCCGTCCGATTACCCGGAGTAGGATTTCACGGCCCCATTCCGGCCAACACTCTGAGCCGCCTCTCAGAACTGCAGATCTTGAGTCTCAGATCTAATGGTATTTCTGGGTCTTTCCCTTCTGATTTATTGAACTTAAAAAACTTGAGTTATATTTATCTTCAATTTAATAGCTTTTCAGGACCTTTGCCAGATAATTTCTCTGTTTGGAAGAATCTTACTAGTGTTAATCTGTCCAACAATGCATTTAATGGTAGCATTCCTAGTTCAATTTCAAAATTGCCCCATCTTTCAGCTTTAAATCTTGCAAACAACTCGTTCTCTGGTGAAATTCCTGATCTTAATCTGCAAAATTTGCAAAATTTGAACTTGTCAAACAACAAACTCACTGGCTTTGTACCCAAATCTCTTCAAAGATTTCCAAAAACAGTATTTGTTGGTAATAATCTTTCCTTGTCATATTCTCCCACTCATGGAATTCCGGAGATTCCTCCTTCCATTCAACCAAACCGAAAACCTAAGAGTGATGCAAAACTAAGTGAAAGAGCATTGCTAGGAATTATTATTGCTGGTTGTCTTCTTGGTCTTATTGGGTTTGCATTTCTGCTGGTTGTTTGTTGCTTTAAAAGAAAAAGTGAAGATGCATTTAATGGAAAGTCGGAGAAAGGTGGACTTTCTCCCGAGAAAGCAATCTCGCGGAGTCAGGATGCTAACAATAAATTGCTTTTCTTTGAGGGGTGTAGTTATGTATTTGATTTGGAGGACTTATTGAGAGCTTCTGCTGAGGTACTGGGAAAGGGAACGTTTGGAATGGCCTATAAGGCCATATTGGAGGATGGGACTTCAGTTGTGGTTAAGAGGTTGAAAGAAGTAGGTGTTGGAAAGCGAGAATTCGAGCAGCAAATGGAATTGGTAGGAAGCATTAAGCATGAGAACGTGATTGAGCTAAGGGCTTATTACTATTCCAAGGATGAGAAGCTTATTGTGTGCGATTATTACAGTCAGGGTAGTGTTGCTGCAATGTTACATGGTATGTTTCTGTCTTCAATTTAAATTTGTTTATATTCACTCTGTTTTTAGAGAGATAAATTTAATATTAGACCGTGAAACTGTAAAGGGTGATTTGCAATTCCAAATATGGTACCATCATCATGACATAACTATTTGAAGTTGGTATATTTAAAAAAATATTGTTTTATTAGTAGTCAAAACCCTGTAAATGTTTCTCTAGTATTGAAATAGATCATTTACTCTATAAATAAAAATTTATGCATCAACATCATGACCAGTTATTAGACTTTGCTATGTGTATTATTATATAATTATATGGCTGCAGTGATTTGTAAAGTTTCACGATAAGCTCAGGTTTATGCTTCACTCATTGAAATAATTGACATGTTGCCAACTGCTTGCTTCAATAATATCCTAATTTATCAGTAAATGGTTTGAAACCTGAAGAATTCTATTAAGCAACAATTAAAATCTTAAACTGAAATTTGGACTGATGCTGCTTTAATCCTTATCTCTTATTCTTTCTTTATTTAGTGGTTGACAGGAGTGTTTCCATGGAATCTTTCCTCCTGTCTTTTTGGAAGTACCTAATTTGTTCTCGTCTTCTTGATACCATTGTTCTCTTATTTTTCTCGGTCTCCTTGTTTTTGTATTTCTAGCGAAATTAAATATTGGCTTGTATCTTCTGATATTTTTTAAGCTTGGACAATCACTTTGACCAAGGATTGTTATAGGAGTAGGTATTTAGTATGGATAACACAAAAATGTGATCCATTCATCACTGTGGGCTAGGGAAATTCTTTATTATTGATTAGGACATCAGGCCTTAAAACTGTAACCAAGTCTGGATTGTTTTCAATTTTCTTTTGGTTATTGCACGGACGAAACTCTTTTAGCCTTTGCGTGCCGAAGGAGATCAGTAACGTATTGAACATGTTTGCAAGGCTGATGTTCCATCTGGTTTTGACTTGTCAATATTCCTGTCCTCGACAAAACCCACTTCTTGTCCCGAGTTTTGTTATCGTATATTTTCTGGGTACATTCTTGTCCTAAGTTTTAAACTAGCGCCTGTTTACTCTAGACCTTTTTATTTTTATTTTTAAATTTGTTATTAAAGAACTACAGCCATATAGGATATGCAATGGAGTCATACAAAAAAGGAGCCAAATCTAGGCTTTCTTTACTCTTACACATCTTAAAATGTACTTATAGTGACTCAGCTTCAGCTTTTGTTCTTCATCCTTTAACGGTTTATCATATTAAAACATTAATTTAGAAAATAAAAATTAAATGCGCTTACTAAGCATTGGGCCAGTTATTTAACAATCTTCATTATACTCCACATAAGTTTAGATCTTTCTTTTGGACACCGTATCTATGAATATCAATTTGAATAAGAGTGACTAGTGAAGAATGCATTTGTTGCATATACATTTCAACTTTTAAATCTCTAAGGTACATACTTCATCCCACTCTTTTTTTACTTATCTGAACTCCCTGCCAAGTGCATAAGTCACTGGCAAATTTATAAGATGCCCTTTTACAAGATTGTGTTTTCGGAAATAATTTAAAGTGATTAAATTCCTTAAATTGACAACAGAAGGTTGAGGGCCTTATCATCTGATTGTTAACCCACTATTTTCAGGTAAAAGAGGAGAAGATAGGATTCCTTTGAGTTGGGAAACCCGACTGAGGATAGCCCTTGGTGCAGCAAGAGGCATCGCACAAATCCATGAACAAAACGGGGGAAAGCTTGTTCATGGCAACATAAAATCCGCAAACGTATTTCTAAACCCTCAACAATATGGCTGTGTATCAGATCTTGGCTTGTCAACTATCATGAGTCCACTTGCTCTACCTATTGCTCGTGCTGCAGGCTACCGAGCACCTGAGATCTCAGATACACGAAAGTCCTCACAACCATCTGACGTTTATAGCTTTGGTGTTCTTTTACTGGAGCTTCTCACAGCTAAATCCCCTGTCCACACAGCTGGAGGCGATGAGCTAGTGCATTTGGTCCGATGGGTTCATTCAGTAGTCAGAGAAGAGTGGACTGCTGAAGTGTTCGATGTGGAGCTAATGAGGTATCCAAACATTGAGGAAGAAATGGTGGAACTTTTACAGATAGCAATGGCTTGTGTGGTTCGTGTGCCAGACCAGAGACCCAAAATGGTAGATGTTGTCAAAATGATCGAAAACGTCAGACCGGCTGACTTAGAGAACAGTTCTGGAGCTAAATCGGACAGTTCAACCCCGGTTCCATCACGGATCCCCGACACCGAACCATGAGTTGCATAATGAGTTCCATGTCTTCAAATCTAGTTGCTTCTTTCACAAACTCAGTGAACAGATTTCATGTTAAAGTGTGTTTGAGACCTGAGCAATTTAAAGGTTGAGTTAGGTCTAGTAATCCATGTAATACGTTTCTTTCTATATTCCCCACCCCCACCACCCCACTCCCCAACAATTACTGTACTAATTGTAGTCAAATGCACACTCAGTTTCATGGAAGCTCTCTCCCCCCAAATTTTATTCTACAAACATTTATGATGCTTCTATTGTGTTCTGAACCAGAGAATAAACTTGATGAAAATTAGTTATTATATACATGACAAAATAATAAATATTCTCAATATAAGTTCATGTGCTAAAGGCATCAAATGATTAAGACAGGCTACTAGCTCAAAGGTGCATAGTTGAACTAGTGGATTTGTTTAATGATATGTGATATTTTATCTCATTATTATTGTAATGGTTATCACAACTCACAACTGAACAACAAAAGCTTATAGTTCTTAAAAGTTTTGGTCATAAGCATCAACCAAGGTAAATGGTTAACAGCATACATTGCTGCTGCTTGAGGTCTCATTTGTATGTTTGTGGCCAAATTTGCTCTAAAAGTGTTTTAGATTTTTTAAATAATTTTTTTGGGTGGATTAGGTTTGGTTCAGTTGACATATGTTTTTAAGTTAGGAATATCACAAGAGTTTCCTTCAACAAATTGAAAAGTAATAAATTTAGAAAAGGAAAAGGAAAAAAAATAGGCACATAAATTATTGTTATGAATATTCACCAAGTTTCATATGGGCAGTAGTGTACTTGTAGCTTCCCACCCGTGGTCGTCAAAAATAATATAATATTCAAAATATTCAATTAGTTTTTTTTATTTTTTATTTATTTTGGCAATAGTAGGGGTTTCAGCTCCACGAACAACAAACTATATATTATAGACATCCCCATGAAAAAGCTAAAACCACAAATTTAAAAAATCGCATGAATCGAATCATGTAATTAATTGAAATGACTAGGAATTGATGGACCAGATTGTGAACCGAATCAAAATAGATTGTTTGCTTCTCATAAAAATCAACTATATTATACGGTGTACTTGTTTTCCCAAGTTAAATTTAATTGTGTTTTAAGAATTTTTTAGACTTCCATTTTAATATAATAAAATTAATCCGTTATTCAATCAAAGTTGAATCAATTTTTAATATTCTTTTAATCTACATTAATAAGTCAAGTATTAGTTCCTCCATTTCTTATTATATTGAACTACTATAAATACCTTTCATAAATTTGAGATAGAATAGAATCGTACCATAATCAAAATTAACATAATCGAGTTAAACCGAACCGAACCGCCCATACATTCACCTCTTTAGGTCATTGTAGAAGTGGGGCCGAGTGTAGATAAGACCAATCGGCAAGTGAAGGAGCAGGCAGGTGTCTGCGAGTGGGAGCAGCAGAGGGGTCTACCTTCCTTCTCTCACTACTCTCTCTCTAGAATTATATCAACTCATATCACCACCATCCCTGATTTCCTCCGCTCTCTCAGACGCAAACTCCAATAACAATCAGAGGAGGATCTCCGAGGTAATCTCGATCTCTCTCCGTTTATGCATATGCATCTCCTTGTAGATCTTTACATATTTGTTTATCTGTGTGTAAATATATGATTTTGTGGTGGTTATGTTGATCTAGGGTTTCGCAGTTTAGGATTTGGTGATGGCGTCGAAGCGGATCTTGAAGGAGCTCAAGGATCTGCAGAAAGATCCTCCTACCTCTTGCAGCGCAGGTAATATGGTTGACGAATTTAGTATTTGATGGTTGGTTTTGCTAAATAGCTTTTTATAGGGATAGTCAATTTCACTCGAACAGTTAATGTTTCACTCAACCGCTAATATTCGACCCTAATGGGACCCAATTTTTTGAACTCTAAACTGGTTAGGGTAGGGTATGAGATTTATCATCTCATTTCATTTACCTCCGACCCGTTTATATCTAAAACATATTTTATAATGATTTTTAAAAATTTTGTAAACAAATAATATGAAAGAAAACAAAAAAAATTAATTAATTAAATTTTAAAAAATAATTTTGGGCAACAGGGCGGGTTTCGTAGAAGCATTAACGGGGCGGGTTTAGGGGATTATGTAATTTTGGCGGGTAGAGTTTGGGAACAACTCTCCCGTCCCATACCCGTCCCGTATCCATCCCGTTGTCATGCCTAGCTTTTTAGTATCTTTTATTACTGAACCCGACTCCTTTTGAGCTAATTCTGTGTTAATCTACAATAAATCAGCCATTTTAGTTGTGTAGATCAGCAATTTTTATGTTTTTGTGCTTGGTAAATTCTGCTTATTTTGGTGTAATTTGCTGGGTGTTGATAGGGAATGGTCTTTATTGTTTTTTATAGTGGTTTGGTGCATTGATCATATAATTTATTTTGAAGACACGTTTAGAATGTCATGAGATTGAAAATTTTGATCAATTAAGTTTCTGTGAGCTTTTTTCTTCACGAGTAGTCTACTTCAACTCTTCTGTCATATTTGATCTGGACTTTTCACATTTGAGGTTGTCACAGTTATATCACATTCTCTTTGAACTGTGCAGTCACAAACGTACCTCAATTTGTTAGATATTGGATTTGTGATGTGGTGTTTGGGTCAGATTGTTTGAAATGGAACCCAACATGGCTAATTGAAGCATTTCATTTTAAATGATCCATTATTCCTCATGGAGGGCACATGAACGTCATTCCTATTTGGTTCTGTTAATGCAATAGATTACAGTACACTTGTAAGAATGCAAGCATAATATTAATATGCTTAGCCAAACACCTTGGTTAGCAGCGTTAAGTGTGCGGTGGATTTGGAATTACTAGCAGATTATTATTATTATGGTCCACAAATAATCCTTTTATTCATCTACTCTCTTGTGTGATTTTCAGGCCCAGTCGCTGAAGACATGTTCCATTGGCAAGCAACAATTATGGGTCCCCCTGACAGCCCTTATGCGGGAGGCGTATTCCTTGTTACTATTCATTTTCCCCCGGATTATCCTTTCAAGCCACCTAAGGTACATATTCAACTGGAGTTGTTGTTCGGGGAATATTGTTGGTATAACCACATGATTCTTCATGGTTTGTGTGATTGCTGTGATGACCCTCGTTACATACAATTTCAAATTGATAATAACCCTAAGATAGAGGTTTACAAAGTGTTCCCAATGTTAGTTCAGACGATTTAAGTTTAACTTTTTATATTTTGGAATTTTTTTCCTCTTCTTTTGGATTTGGGGGAGGGTGTGGTAAGTATGACATAGTTCTGGAATGATGTTTGGTGCTTATTTAGAGAACTGTTTATATGATTCATATGGCCATTTGAAGTCGGTTCAACTTGTTAAATTTGAGAAATTGACCAATAACACTTGGGATATCTTTAAAAGTTGAGGTGCTTGACTTTTCTATGTTACAATGACATGCTATACTAGTCTGTAACCTAATCATCTTGAAAATTTTCACGAATATATGTTTAGGAAGTTGTCTGCACATAGTCGCTTGCAATGCTGCACATTTGAACAAATTTGCCCTTATGAATAGGCAGGAAGTTGATATTTCTCTCTGCTTGTGTAGAACATCTTTCCCCTGCTCACTTGCTCTTCCATTCTTTCCTACATATTAACTCACCAACCTTGGTGCTATTGTCCAATGAGTTACCGTTTTTTTGTCCTTCAATTGAGTTGATTCCAAACTTACAATCTTGACCATTTCATAGGTCTCCTGGCAGGTTTTAGCTACCATAGTGTAACTGCCAAGCCGCCAACATTTTGTATTATCACCTTGGAGCTAAAATAATAATTCTATCAACCTACAGTATTGTTTTATTTGCTTTGGGATGAGTAAGTGACAGATACCGGTAACATATTTTTGCACTTATGCTGGAGACTTTTATTTAGTGGTTTCAAGCAAGGTAGCTATCAGCACCAGATTTTACAATGTAGATAAAGAGTTCGAAAAAATTTGCATTGTTCGATTCTAGGTCTGTTAGAATTGAATGTGAAATAACAACCTTGCATCCTGACTTGATTTTTAGTCTAAATGCTCACTCTAGTTATTTGCTACTATCTCATCCATTATATATTTTAAAAAAATGTCATTTATAAAATAAATAGAAACTATGGAATTACTTTGTTCCATGTTCATTTACGATTGTAATTTAGACAAGGGGTTATGGTATCAAAATAAAATTATGACGACAAACTTTAGATAGTTTAGTGTTAGTTTATACTTTATATTAGAAAAGTAAAGGAGGATGTTTGTTGATCAATTTTTTACCGTGGGCCAGATTTTTTTGGGGCCACTATCCATCATTTTGCACGAAGGAAAGAGTATCACCATGTCTGCTCTTTGAATCTATTTATCTTTGCACTACTGTTAAAATTTCTGATCTTCTCCAGATTAATATCTCTGGTTCTTATGTGGGTTGGATGGGTTTCTCAGGTAGCTTTCAGGACAAAGGTTTTCCACCCTAATATCAACAGCAACGGCAGCATTTGCCTTGATATTCTGAAGGAACAGTGGAGCCCTGCTCTTACTATTTCCAAGGTCATTGTTCTTTCACTCAAACAGTTTGATTGGATAAGTCCTTATTTCGATGGACTGTTAAATATTGAAAATGTCATACTTCAAAACCAGTAGACTGCTAGTGTTCCTCCATAATCTTTTTTAGATATTTGTTCAAGACTTCGAGTTTTATGGTTCGTATTCAGGTTTTGCTGTCTATCTGTTCTCTGTTGACGGACCCAAATCCTGACGACCCCCTTGTACCAGAGATAGCTCACATGTACAAGACTGACAGGAGCAAGTACGAGACTACTGCCCGGAGCTGGACTCAGAAGTATGCCATGGGTTAAGGTGCTTCCATGTACGATAGGAGGGCTCATTTCCTTGTGCCTATGGACTTCTATCTTATATTGTATGATTGAATGAATTTGAATGAAAATGTAACCCGTCTGTTGTAGGATGGACCAAATGGAAACTATGGAAACTTGCCCTCCGAAAAACGTAGTTGTGCTTTTGTTTTGAATTGGAAGTTGTCTTTTAAAAGAATTTAGTAAATTTCAAGGTTGTGGTGTCCATCAATTAAGTGATTTATCTTCAGCATTGTGTTGGTAAAAAGACGACCAGCTTCATTGCAGTGTAGTTATTCATTCATTTGATATTGGATTTGGACCTTTTCTTAGTGGCATAGCGGAGTGAAAATCGAAATTGATGAATGCTATTGAAAATTTGAAATTCTTTTTGGATTTTGTGCATCTGATTTGGCAGCAATATAATAATTTTTTTATTTTTTTTTGTGGGGGGTGGGTGGGGGAGGGAGGGTGGTGGTGTCTGGGAAAGCTGATTTGGCATCTGATATGGCGACGGGGAGGTTTTTGTGCCTGATCTAAAAGGAGATATATCCTTGATTTAAGACTTCATGATTTTATTATAAATTCCACAGGTATTCCCATTATTCAGTAACTAGCCAAAACACCCGAGTAAAACACAAGTTTGTTAGAAAAATTTTAAAAAATATTTGTCCAAAATTTTGTTATATTTTAATAATTGTAATAGGTAATCAAAATAAAATAATACACCATTTGTTCTAAAAATAATAACATTTTAAAAAGTAATCTAATATTTTTGTAAAAGTCTGTGACTTAAATTTGATTGATTTTGATTGTAAAATGATTAGTATTATATAATACATAAAATTTTAACACAATACACTTTTTATTATATGAAAACGTTATTAAACTCGTCACTATTTGAATATTGATTAACACATTAAATTGTATAAAAAATATATATGTTTAATTTAGTAAAACAATATTGCAAGTTGAATTTATCAATGGATAAAGAAAAAATAAAACTAATTTTACATTTTATAAATTAATGTTAGATATATCATCTATCAAATAGTTTATATTAATAGAAAAAGAAAAATATATTATACACCAACTTCACTTAAAAATTGTGATTATTTGAAGGAACATAAAAATGCTCTCCTTTTCTTGCATGGTATCTGTTAAAAATTTGATAAATATTACTCCAACAATTGTATAATATGTTACACTTTTTACTTTTTTACATATCAAATGATTATCATTTTCTAAAATTCAAAACAACAACAATACAAATGCACCATAATCTATATTAATAAAAGTAATTAACTAATATGGTTTGTGATATTTATTTTTAATGTCTGATTGAGAAACAAATATACGTGTAATATATTTTTTCATAAAATTTCTTATTAATCTCCAATTAAAGATAATAATAAGATTGTAGTATTGTTTTTAAAAATATAACATTATAATAAAAAAAATTGTTAATATTATTTTTTAAATAAAATTTATTATAAAATATTATTCTTTTTTCGTAACAGATAGAGTAATATAAAATTTTCAAGCCTAATTTATACATACTACAAAATAATTTTTTTAACATAGTTAATATAAGTTGGCTAAGTCAATAATGATCTTGACCGATTGAATATTTATGGGGTGAATATTTGGATAAATCAAAAAATATGAAATGTTAAATAATATTTTTTATAAGTTAGGGTACAGGTTAAAACAATGACACAAAGCACGAGTTTGTTAAAAAAATAAAATAAAATATTTGTCTAAATTTTTGTGATATTTTTATGATTGTAATTGGTAATTGAAATAAATTATAAAAAAAATCTAATTATCATGCATTATTTTTTTAATCAAATAAACTATAATATTTTTGGTTAACTTGATCTCGTGATTTATTAAGATTTAATATTGATTAATACATTAAACCGTATAAAAAAATTATATGTAAAATTTTAGTAAAATAATATTGCAAGTTGGATCTATTACTCTATAAAAGAAAAGAGTAAAACTAATTTTACATTTTGTAAATATTAGATATAGCATCTATCAAATAGTGTCTGTTAATATGAAAAGATAAAAGATAATTTACACCCTATACATAGCTAAAACTTTGTGGTTTTTGAAAAAAGACTAAAAATGCTCTCCTTTTCTTCCATGATATTCATTTAAAATTTGAGAAAATTATTACCAATAAATATAATAATTGTATGATGTATTAACTTTTCATTTGTTTATGTATTAAATGATCATCATTTTGTAAAAGTCAGAACAATAACAACACAAACACAATATAATTTGTACTGACAAAAGTAATTAGCTTATATGATTCGTGATTTTTTATTTTTCGACTCAAAACTACATGTACAAATAGTATATTTTTTTTATGATTTTTCTATTAATGTTCAATTAAAGATAATAAAAAGATTGTAATAGCAAAATTTTAAAAATATAATATTATAATAAAAAAAATTATGCAAATATTATTCGTTTCTATTAAAATAAATTTTATTATTAATATTATTTTTTTTCTGTAATCAGTAGAGTAATATAGATTTGTCAAGTCTAATTTTTAAAAATTACAAAAAAGAAAAATTTATAACATAGTTAGTATAAATTGACTAAAGCAACAGACATTTTGATCGGCTGAATTCTTTCGGGATAAATATTTGGATAAAACCAAAAATATAAAGTGCTAAATGACATTTTTTATAAGTTATGGTGTAAGTTAAATCAACTAAACAAAGACCGAGATATAAATTATAATTTAGTGTATAATAAATACATACGCTATTAATTTCATTTTTCTTTGGTTGGCCTATTATATATATATAGATTTCGTACATACTTTTTCAAAGTCCTAAAACAGAGATAAATCAAAATTAGCCAACTTGGAACTTAAGGCAGCGGGCCTTACTTTTAAAAGGGTGATCTCCAGATTGCAAGATACTCCAAAAGCTGAATTATAAAAATTTTGGCAACCCTCATTTTATGTATGATATTTTCTGCTCATGATATTGAACTTGCATCTGAAGGACTACATAATACTGTATTATTATCTCTAAATTAAGATATTCATTTTGTTTCAAACTAACAGATAATTTAAAATTTCAAGCCCTGTATATCAAATTTTAAATTATTATAATAATTTAACACAGAGAGGAAGTACAAGTTGGATATCAAGAAATACGAACGATAATGCCCAGAAACTAGAAATTTCAGCAATTACATAAACAATTACTCATGTTCATTATGCACCTTTTTATGTGTATATTTTTCTCTGCTTCTTTTCTTTTCATATCTCTGTTTCAAACGGGAGTGGGGACGAAGCGGGATTTTGCAGAGTAAATTAAACGACAGTTATAATTAAGCTTAACCTATTAAACGATATCGTACTTGGTAAGGATAACGTGTCTAATGTTCTTGAACACCTTCGGAAAAGCCCATGGTAACTGGCTTTAATGGGCTTCTTAAATGGTATTGTTCTTGTGATAATATATCGAGGCATAAAACAATAATTACAATAAGAGATAATTAATTACTAGAGAGAAAAATACATGTGTCTGGATTTTGCTTAAACCATAACATCTTAATTATCGAGTTTAGAATACTCATTTTATTGCCTATATATATATATCATGTAACCAGATTATCGAACTCAACATAGACTCATTCCAATTAAGATTCTACATAAACTCATACACCTTCAGTTTTTTTAGTCATGTATAATATTAATTAATAAAATATAATTATTATTTATCAAATTATTATTATTATTATATTTTGAACATACATTTTAACATTAATATACACCGAAGTTCGTATGTATTTTAGAGCACTCGCACACTAAAAAATTGATGAATTAAAGATCGTTTCTTCATCAATAATGTGTTTAATTTGATGGAACTATAATGATCAAATGCAACTTAAAGTTGTGTTTGGTTGAACAAAATAAAATGACATGAAAATGAGATGAGTTATAAGTGGATAAAAAGAAAAATAGAGGTGAAATGTAAGAATTATAAAATTATGAAGGAAGTGTGTGGATGAAAAAATAGTGGAGTATATATAAAATTTTTGTTGTGATTAAATGAACAATTACATTTAAAAAATTTAAAAATACACATAATTTCGTGGGAATGAATGAATGAGTTTACACATTAATAATCTAACAAATAATATAAATATTATTTCATTCCATCAAATTAAATGCAATATAAAATTTATTAATAAATTTGAATAATAAATCTCTATCTTAAAAGATTTATTATTTTAAATCTCTCACAAGACGTGGAAGGCTTTATAGTAGTATTTTTCATTTCTTTTTTCATTTCATGGCTCGAAGTAGACAATCTAAACTTGGGATGATGTTCATCGACTTCTATTCTATAAGCAATCCATGTCATGCAATGAGCTATATACACAACTTGCACTAGTATGACAAAAAGTTTCACAACTTCAAGAAAATAAAGGATTATTGTAAGTTTGCACTAGTGGAGAAGTAGTAGTATAGTACTACAAACCCAACAAATTTAATTAATTATGGTTCTGAGCCATTTTGTCGAATCTAATGTAGTTTCTTTAACTTGTCTTTCTCTCATGTTAGGCGGAGAACAAGAACTCCACGGCACTTGTTTTGTCTTTTGCTAATCCGCACACTTGAGTAGCTAGTAATAAGTAGTAACTATAAATAACACAACTTTAATTACATTATTGACTGTGCCTCTTTCTTCAAGGTCTTTCTTTATTTTTATTTCCCTAATCTCAAGATATTTGTTAATTGATAGCTCTAGTATAATTTATGTGTTTATACATTGCATTTGGATATATTTCGGCTTGAAAAACTACTACCTCCCTCTTCCAAAGGTGTCTCACTTATTATTATCCTATGTATTTTTGTGTGAGATTTTGTACATATTAATTATTTTAATTTTTTTATAGAATTCATTTTCATCGGTTATAATTTTATTGAATAAATTTTTTAAAATTAAATAATCTATTTAACACATACTAAATTACACTTAAAAATACGTGGAAATAGTGAATTCATACACAAAGGACTGACGGTGTAAATTAGTTATCTTGCTCCACTATTTTATTTTTAATCAGTGAAATAGGGTTTGATCCCTTAACCTCTAAATCATAAGGGAGTGATTCTAACTATTTGAGCTAACCACAAGTTCTGTTCCACTATTTTTTCATTCTCAAATTATTTATTTATAATTATTATTATTTTAATCTTCTTCTTTTTTTCAATTGACAGTAAACTCTCAGTGCTGAATGTTGTTAACGAGTATATATAGACTTATAGTACATTGATATAACAACGATACACTTATAGTAGATGTGGACTAAAAACGCATTGTTGTAAAACACTAGTTGTTCTAGGAATAGTTGATGGGGACACCTTCCTTTGTATGAGATTGTAACTTGTAAGAGAATATTTTGAGTAATTTTTGGCATATATAAGTAGCATCTTCCTCTAATTTTGACCCAAATTTGACTCAAAATGAAACAAAGTTGATTCTTGTCTTTTCTTCAACCCAAGTACCATTCGTTTTTATTATCAATTTGAAGGTGGGGATGTCTTAAATATAACTATTATGGTCAAAAAGTTCATATGATTAGCTAATATTAAATTAAACTGAATATAAATAGTTAAAATGGCCAATACTCAATGAACACAATTATTTTAAGATCAAAAGAATTAAATTGGCTTTGAACCACATAATATACACATGCGACTAACAAAGAACAATACGTTAAACATAAAATGATGGGGCATAATCCAATGTTCATTTGAGAGCAACTTGGCATTGTGATTTTTTAAAAATTTTCAATTTTGATTTTAATTTTTTTTATTTCTAAAATGATTTAATTTTTTCAATCGAATGATAACTTTATATTCTAAGCACCTAAAGACAATCATGACAGCTTAACTTTATATTAGCTTGATTAAGGATATAAGGATATGAACAAATTAAGTTATTATATATAACAAGTGGGGAACTCAATAAGGGATCCTAAACTATATACAATTAAATTAAATGTCTTCTACTACGTAATGACAATTTTTTCTCTTATTCAAAAATATTTGTCTTTTTTGTTGACAATGAAATTTTGGTCTACACGGCCTTTTAATCTACTATAATTTAAATAAATAAATAAATAAGACCTATTTTTGTCTTTATCCGAAAGATCCCTATACTTCTTGTTATTGATTGATTTATTCATTATAGTGAAATGGTAGTTGAAGAATCAATTCAGAAAAGTGGATTCTTGACTGGTATTCAATTATGAGAATTATATAGAAAAATAATATGAGAGCGATGTATAAATTTTGCTTCTCTCTTGTAACAATGTTAGTACTCTACTTGAAAATTGGCAAATTAGCTTATTATTTAGATGTTAGAATGGTGTAGGGACACCTTCATTATTTGATTTCATTCTAAATTATCTAACTGAAAATTGAGTTAGCATCTAAATGTAGAGCCAAAATTTATCACAAAATTATAGATATATTTCAGTTCACATAAAATATGTTTGAAATTCTATAATATAAGATTAAATAAGATATTTTATTATTAATAATTTTAAAGTAAAATATAGTGATATATATGGAAAATACTCTTAAATACAAACTTTTATATTTAAATATTTTTACAAATTCATATCGTAAATGAAATTATAACATTCACAAATAATGCTACTACATTAAGAGAAATATATTTATAAATTTAGAAAGAAATGAGTATTAAAGCAGGCGAAATCCTTCCAACATTATTTTTCTCTATTTAAAAATTTTATTTAAAAAGAACCATGAACGCTCTACCATTTCTACTTTTCACATTGACGTATAATAATTATGAAATTTCAGACCAAATTTTCTTTTTTAATGGAAATTGTAGAAAACTCTTCTTTGTCCTATATGGCATAGAGGGGTGTTTGGATCTTCAGCGAGCCGATGGTCCAATAACCTTGGGCCGGCCTATTTCATGTCAACTCCTTCGATTAACAAGTGAAATTTACTTTAGCGTCCCTCGTACTTCACAAAGTGTTACTTGTTTCTTTGCAAGGGAACATGCTTGGGATTATCAAGAAAACAAATAAGATTTAAAAAAAAAAATAGAAAAAGTTCACCGCTAGAAGATAAATTAGCATCTAATCAAACTAAAGTTTGCCATTTCTATATACAATAAAATAAAAGAAGTTCACCGTCTCTGTAACTTCCTGTTGGCTCTTTTTTTTTTAATAGTCTTGCTTTCTTTGTCTAAAAAATAATCATGGAGTACTTGGTTTTGTTATAAATTTGGGATGTAATAAGTTTCAAAAACTATAGATTTATATATTTGAGAATTCAACAACTTTATATCATTGTCAATTTTTTATTTTACAAATATTATGTGAATAAATTTAAATATAATCATTATGTAAAAAGAAGTGAATACTATAACTCTATAAGGATAGTTTACACGCGCGACATTTATCAAGAGTAATGATCTCGTATTCAAACAGTATTTACACCCGATTCCCAAATCTTTGTGTATTTTCAGTATAAATATGAAAATAGAATTATCAAATCACTGGCAAAATATACACATATAATGTACAAAAACACGTGTAATTTTTTATTTCAAAAAAAACAACTACCTAAAAATTTACACACATATTAACTATCTTATATATTATTATAACATAACCACATTCCAACGATACGTGGTTATTATTACGAATTTGTACGTCACTTTGTGGCATAAAGTAACTTTAAGGTATACACAGTATACTCATTATGTCACTTGAATTGGAAAATGGTAAGGCACTGACAAATGTTGCAACCTAATACTACATTGTTTGTACATCTTAAATTCTTGATTTAAATGTCCTCTGTCTATTACAGTAAATTGTGAACACCTAAAAGAAGTTACAATATAAATGAGAAGTACTACGTACAACATAATGCAGGTGATAAATGAGAATTTAACACAAGTATCTTGACATTTACTGAATATTTATCAGTATTGATAAATGGTAGAGTAATGAAATTGCAGCAATAAAATTTAGAATAAAGTGTCTATAATTTTAGAAAACCGAAACTTTTCTTTCGAAATAGAATTTGGATGAAATATAAGAGAATTCTTTTTAATGAAAAATGAGTGAATAAATTTTACAAGAAAAATCTTTAATTTATTTGAAGAATATGCTATCTGAACCGCAGATATATATGTCTGATAATTGATGTTCTTTCCATATAATGCTTCCATGATTATTTTAATTAGATTTTACAAATTTTGGTTACATATATAGAAAACTGAAATAGCCGTAACAAGAAAAAACTGGATAACTTTAGTATCTTTAGTTTTATTAAATTCAGAAGGATAATATACGAAGGTTATATGAGTGCAAGTGATGAAGAAGTTTACCATATTATTCTTATTTATTATTGAAAAAGTTTATGAGAGAATTTGAGGATTAATTGAAAAGGAAACAATTTATTTCTTCCATTTTTTATTAGTTATTTTTTTTAAATTTGGTTCTTTGTTTTTTTTATTTGTTTTTCTCACATTTCAAGATAGAGACAAAATTATTTTTTCTATAACACCCTTTACATATTTTAGGGAAATATGAGAATCTCTATTATCTATACAAATTAAATAAGGATAAACATGGAATAACAACAATAAATTTAATATTATGCTCATTAATCGTTGACATTGTTCTCTATAATTTAAAGCTAAAAATGGTACTAATAAAAAAGAGAGAGAGTAACTAAATATTGTGTAGATAATATTACTCCCTCTACTTTTTATTAGTTGTTTTTTTTTTAATCTCAAATCACAAACAAAAATCAATGATTAATAAACATAATAACATTAAATTTTTTGATGTTATACCACCCTATTTAATATGCATGGAAAAAAAATACTTATATTTTCTTGAAATATATAAAGGGTAATCAAGTCATCCTATCATATTTTGTTCATGTATGGGGTAATTTTATTATTTCTTAAATATTCTCACAAAAATACTAAATTCATATAAGATAACAAATATGCAATTAACATAATTTTTCTTTAACATTAAGTATAAATTTTTAAATTTAAAATAAAATATTATATTTAGAATTTTCAATAATTATAAGAAACAATAAATAAAAAAGAAAGAAAGTAATAATTAATAATATTTGCGTTAAGTACATAAGCAATATAAATAAACTAAATCTTGAAAATTAATAATAAACAATAAAATAATATTAGTAATATATTTGGATAATATATGATTCTTTATTGTCTTGATAAAAGTAATATATTCATAATACACATAATATAAATATTTATATAATATATATGAGACTCGCGTATAAAAAATATAAATAATATCATATAAATATAGTGTGTTCCAATTTTTTTCTTATTTTTAAATCACTAGATAATATTTTGTAATTAAATGTTCCATATATACAAGTTAAGTTTTGAGTTAGTTGGAGTTAAAAAAAAAGTTAACATATACAATTTTTAAAAAATAAAATACATATAAAACAATTAATATTTTTTTATTGTATTCTAATTTATATTTTCTAAAATTATAAAATTCTCTATTTGTTTTCATATATTAATATTATTAGTTTATTATTGGTTGTTATTTTTTAGATTTGGCTTCTTTGTTTTGTTTATGTAATTATTGTTAATATAATTAATTATTAATTTCTTTCCTTTTTTAATTATTAAAAAATGTTAATATAATATTATATTTATAATTTTAAATTATTTACTTAATTTCAAAAGAAAATAATTTGAATTGCATATTTATTATCTTATATAAATTTAATATTTTTGTGAAAATACTTACAAAATGATAAAATTACCCTTTTACATGAATAACATGTGACTATTTTTTCCATCAAAATAAGATGGATGGACATAAATATTAGTCTAATAAAACATTGAGAACTAAATCGACGGAAAAAAAAGAATAAAGATAATATTGAAAGTTTATCAAAAACTAAAGATAGAAAAGTGAAATTTTGCCAAATAATAGTTTTATTTTTATCTTAAAATATAAGAAAAATAAGTTAAAAAAAAAGAACCATCATCTAAAAAATCAACTAAATAAAATCTGCGGGAGTACATTGTATATAATCATCCATTTAAATTATTAATGTACTTTTTATACCCGTAAATTTTCTAAAACGGCTCATATTATGAATTAGACAGAGTAAATTACAAAGTCACGTGACGGGAATCACAGATGCCAATGACAAAAACATGTAGGGAGTATACAGTATGATATGGATGAGATGTCTGAGTCATCAACTAAATCCCCCTTAAAATCTTTCATTAACGGCCCCCAACGACCACTTGTGGAAAGTGAAAATAGCCACCTCATTGGAAAAAAAAAAAACCTTTAAATTTTTATACTCCATTTTTCACTTTGTGAAAATTCGAATTATTGAGATGGGCTTCGATGCCTGCCTTTTTTGAATGAAAATAATAAGAAAGAGATTGTTTGTAACAAGTAAAATAAAAATGAGAAAATTTTGGGATAAGTAGTTACCATTTCAAAATCTTCGATTATCTGGTATGTTATGTTCTTTGGTTATTTAAGATAACACGAAACAAACGTGCACTAAAATGAATTATTTTCATTTTCATTTTCTTTTGTAGATAAGTTAAATTTCAAAGAAATTAGACAATTATTACCAATCGATGAAGTCATCTAAATAAAGTTATATGTGAATGTAATTTGTTGCAATTTCTTTTACATGATAATAATTAATAATTAAAAATAATTTAAATGAAAATTAATATGAATACAATATTTATATTAAATAAAATATTTAACGTATAAACTACAGACAACTAAATATAAACAGAAAGAATACTCTTTAGAAGTACTTGTAAACTATTTACAAAATATCAGTATATTGAACTTTGGATTGTTGACACAAACATAAAATGATTCACGGTATGAAGAATAAAATAAAAAAGCATGTATGGATATAATATTGTTAAAGTCGGAATCTCAAATACCCGTATTAAAATTTCATAGATTTTCACATACTTCATTTGTTTCAACAAAAAGTTGTATTTCAATTTTTATATGTTAGAATTGTGTGTATTTCAAACTCAAATTTTAATATATAACTTTAAAATTTAAATTTTTGCAAATATAAAAATTCCTCCCTAAATATATAACATCTCCATCGGCCCAAATTAAAACAAAACAAGTAAGATATGATGAGTTAATCTTTTGATAGAAATGAAGTCGGTAAAATCGTAAAATTGAAGCAGGCAAATATTACTAGTATTTATTGAAATTAAAATATGTGAATATTGGAAGTTAGTAGATATTTGGGATCCTATAAAATAGCAGACATTTCGCTCTCATCGGTTGCATTTTCTCTCTTTCTCCCTTCCACTTTACAATCCCCTGCCTTCTCACACTCTCCTCAGTCACTTTCTTTCTCTTTCCGTCAGATTTTTCAACCCTCCACTCGCCGGAGAAAAGGAAATATTCCAACTCCACCCAAATATAATCATTTCTTCCCTTTTCCACCCTTTTCCTTTCAACAGGAATTTAGAATTCCATTGTTTACCTCCTGGACTTTCTCTCTCTCCCACGCAGACACACACTAACAACACACACAGTTAGTGGTTTGTCATTTTCTAAGCAACTTCTCGGGTTTCTCTTTTTCGAGCTGTCCTTGAATTTTCTTTGCATTTCTTCTCCTCTTTTATTGAGGCTAAGGATTCTCCTCTCTTTTCCCTCCACATTCTTTTCCATTTTAATTTTTTTAAATGTGAATCCGAGAATTTTTTCTAATGGAGAAAATGGCCATGTTTTCTTCAGTTCACTACCGTCAACACAAAACACAAACCACTATCGTTAGACCTTCGCCGGCCGGAGGTAGTGGCAAGTTGCCGGATATGAACGCCGGCGGGCCTAGAGTTGTACGGATTTCCGTCACTGATGTTGACGCTACTGACTCGTCCAGTGATGAAGATGAGGCGCTGTTTAAGCGTCGGAAAGTGCGGAAATTCGTTAACGAGATATGGATAGAGTCGTGTTCAGGTGAGAACTGTAACGGAGTTAATGACGGCGGATTGAAAGGTGAGGTATCCGAGAAGAAAAGTTGCCGGAAGAAATTCGCCGGAAAAACGAAATCGGCGGTGAATAAGGTGAAAATGAGCTCCGGGAAGAAGTTTCGCGGTGTTCGTCAACGGCCGTGGGGAAAATGGGCGGCTGAGATTAGAGATCCGCTGAGACGTGTACGGCTGTGGTTAGGCACTTACGATACGGCTGAGGAGGCCGCCATGGTTTACGACCACGCGGCTATTCAGCTACGTGGACCTGACGCGCTCACTAATTTCACTACACCTCCGGCGAAAACAGTGCAGGAATCTACACCGCCGGTGACTTGCTCCGGTTACAACTCCGGCGTGGAGTCGAATACTATTCTCCGTTCTCCAAAGTCTGTTCTCCGGTTTTCTACCGAAGAGTCAAACAACGACGATTCGGAATCGTCGTTCAGTCCAGTCAACGACGTCGTAAAAGGGGACGATATCTCGGTAGCTGAGAACTTCTCCGATTTCTCGGCATTGGACGATACATTGTTCCAGGAAAACCCGTTTGATTTTTATGACCCGGTTCCAGATTTGTTTGACCAAACGGGTTTGAGCTTGTTCGATGAAGACTGCAGTATGTTTCTCCAGTCAACCACTGATTTCGGGTTCGGTTCATCGACTTGGTCCAATGAAGATTATTTCCAAGATTTTGGTGACATATTTGGGTCGGATCCCCTCGTGTCTCTTTAATAATAACCGGGGGGCAATTTTGTCATAATGATTCTCGCCCTTAGTTTTGCTAATAACTAGGCAGTTTTGTATTGGCGGGAGAGTGATATATAGTAACGGCAGTTTAATTATTTTTATTTATCTTTTCTAAATTGTGTAAAAACTCTCATATTCATAGGCGAGGGATGAGTGTGTAGTGTATGTCATAAAATTATGCCAGTGTTTAACAAATTAAAGTGATCCTTCGAAATTTGTTCTCTTTTTTGGGGAGTATTGTGCAACGAGATCGATTTTTAATGTACCAAACAACATTTTATTGTTTTTTTTATCTCAAATAAAATTTTATATTAAAAAATTATAAAATAGACATTTATTAATTTTTTAATATATATAACATGAGATTAATTACGTAATGATGCAGACAAGTGAATACAGAGAATTATTTTATTACACATTTCAATCGTATTAATCGGTTAGTACGGAGAATTGTTTTATTAGTAAGTTAATATATTACCTAAAAAAATGTTTTTCTAAATGCATATCATTTGTATAACAAGATAAGACCGTTTAAAAGTAAGTCATAGAAATTATTATTTGGACATGTCATAAAAGAAAGTAGATTTTCAAGGTCTTTTTGTAATTTTTAATTTGAGAAAACAAGAAGAAAAGATACAGTGTAGTAGTATTCTTTCCAAAAAGTTATAGAATTTCTAGCTTTTCGTATCATATTCGGAGCTTCCACAAATACAGACACGTTTATGCCGGGAGAGGCTTTATAGCTTTACGTGTACAAAACCTATTTTGTGGTTTAAGATTTTAAGGGTTGGTTGATTAGAATTGATGAATTCTTTTATGTTTGGTTTGATAAAATGAAATAATAAAAAAATAAAATGAGTTTTTATATTTTATTATTTCTTAGACTCTTTATGTGTAAGGAATGTATTTGTCAGATTATTTATGTGTAAAGTTTGTTACTTGCTTTATTCATTCACATAAGATTATGTATAATTTTTTAAATTACTATTATAGATGAAGATTTTCCATTATAAAACTTTATATAAAATTTATCATTTCTTTATTTTCATCATCCTCTCATAATTTTTTAATCTTTATAATCCACATTTATTTTTCTTCATATTCATCAATTCTATTAATAAGTCATTTTATTCTATTTAACTAAACACAACATGAGTATTTCAACGAGTAAATAGATCAAAAATCTTTATATATGTATCACGTTTATATTTGTATAGAAGGCTTTGGCCTATTTTATGCTACTCATTATTAATTTTATTTTATCCTTTTGGAAAGTACTGTACAACTAATAGTAATACATGTGCATGAATAATGTCATGTGCTTGAAATTACATTAAAGATAATGAGTAACTCCCAGAAGTTGGTGAGTGATATGGGAGGTAGATGTACTATTAAATTGTTTGTGTGCTGACCACTAAAAATAATTTGAAATAATTTTCTCAACAATGAATAAGCAGCCAACAAAGAAAAAGGAAAATTAGTACTGAAACAGTAAATTGCATTATTATATGTCTATAGAAACATCGTTTTTCCACTACATATATACACACACATACACATTCAATAATATATACCATACTATAAGGTTATGGGCTTTTTAAGATTTTCTTCTCCAGATCGTGAGGGGTTCCTCCCTCGTAGGTTTGTCTATTGGCGAAGTTGGTAAACCGAAGACCACTTTCTCTACAAACACTAAGCAGAGTAAAAGTCAAGCACCATTCTACACGAAACATTTGATTCCATAATCTGAGTTGCATCCTTCAAACAAGTTGAAAAATATATATAAGTTGCATATTTACCCCTCTATATATGAGAATCTTTTTTTTTCTTTTGTAAATGACAAAAATTGCGCAAACAAGAATACTTGCTTTTATTTAGCCAAAAAAAAAAAAAGAAGAAGAATACTTGCTTTATATGGAGTACTTATTTCTTATGTAAGATGTTTTTCTTGATAAATTGTATGGTCAACACTTTGAAATTGCCTAAAATATCTTTATCAAAATATTCTAATATTAGTCATCGGAGACCTCTTTTCGGTTGGACCCATAATTAATCTTTGGTTGAACTCATAAAAAGGGAGTTCTCTGTTATACTATTTTTTCATTCACAAGATTCAAACTCAAGAAATCTGAGGTCGATCTTGGATCGGACCTATAAAGGGGATTAGGGAAGTTCTCCCTTGCATTATTTTTTTCATTCATAAGACTTAAACTCAAAACATCTGAAATCGATCTTGGATTGGACCTATAAAATAAGTTTTTTTTCACACAGTTTTTTTCATTAACAAGATTCGAACTTAAAACCTTACTCAAGGATCGCTGAACTCAGTTCACTTAAACTAACAATAATAGTATTCAATTTGTTATACATTATTGTGTGCTTATATTTCAAATTCTAGTTACTATCATCTTATTATTTACAAAATTAGCATAATCATGTTAGCTCACTTCAATTATAAAGTGTAACTTAATGCTCGTAAACTTCAGAAGAAGATTTTTTTTTTCCCCGAGTGGGCAGAAAAGAAGATGACCTATGCAAACAGTTGGAAAACCCACTTGATTTGGGGCTGCAAATACAGAAGGATAAAGAGATGTAATAATAAGGATTGGAGATCAAGGGCCCAAATTACAAGAATTCTTAAGACATTTAGCTGTTTTTTTTGTTTATATGATAACAGTGGTCCCAAACATTAGCTGGGAATCACAGGTGACACAGATTTGGACAAAGAACTGGAGGGCTCCGACTTGCACCTTTGCAGCATCAGAAAAGTCCTACTCTCTACTTGTACTACTCCTATCATACTTTCGTATGGGTTGTTGCATGTACCACACACTACTACTACTACTACCACCACCTTGTATATTACCCATACACATTACATACCTCAAACAACAGCAAAGAATTCAGTAATTTTATTTGTCAATTCTCTCTCTCGTGAAGTATATGGAAAGATGTCCCACATTGATCTTGCTCATGAGTTGTGTTCAGTTAAGAAGATATATATGAATGATATCAAGTGTTATTCTTAATCCTAATAATTTGATCTTTAAGATTGTGATTGAATGCGACATGCTAGAAATTAATAAGGGGTCTCTTAATATTCTCAAATAATAAAGGTTTAATTGTTTCTTATAATGTTTTTACGTTTGACTTTTTGTCCTTTTCTTTTGGGTAAGTAGTATTACTAACCACTGATTTAGATGAGACTCTATTTTCGTACAAATCTTTATCTTTAGTACTGCGTATACGCGATAGTAAATTTTTCAGTACTGCGTATACGCGATAGTAAACTTATCAAGTGCAAGTTATTTAACAATAATGATCGATGTAAGTACTAGTTTACAAGATCATAGAGATGTGAATTTCTTATTTCCTTTTCCAATTCTTTTGCAAAGAAAAATAAAAAAAAAAGAGCCAGAGAAGATAAAACAATCTATTTGACACCACATTTATGAAAAGGGGTTTGGTGATGTAGTCTTTTTTAGTATGTGAGAGAGAGAAAATGTTGAGAGAACAGGGGCGACAACTAAGATTTTGTGTTCTTGTTAACCCAATTTGCTACATAAAGACACTAAATATTTCATTTTCTTAAGATTTTGGGGTATCTGATGAATATTTGGTCTCCCCCTACTAGCCATATTTATGTATTTTGGTATCTACATAATTACTCCAAACAATACTTCTAATAGGTAACTTTTCCCTCATGTGAACATAGTAAATACTTTAGATAAAACATGCCAAAAATTAACCACACAAAACAACAGGGAAAAAGGGAGTACATTTTGTTACTTCAAACAGTAAGTTGTACATGTGGTAGCAGTCCCTTCTGTGATCTGTTCATTCCAAATGTAGTGATATGCAGAGGATGAGTCACAAACTCAAAATACGAATGGTCTTGTGTCAGTTGTAAGCTACCTGCTTATAGATTTTAAGAACATCTGTGTGCTACAAATATTTACGGACACATCGCTCATGTTTATTTTGATTTAAATTATAAAAATTTTAGATTTTAATTAAAATTTTTAAAATTTAAGTTAAAATAAACGGAGTAAATATATCTTCCGATTAAAATTTAAGTTTTAAGTTTTAAGTTTAAATAAACATAGTAAATTTAAAATTTCTAAAATGCATGTGAAAAGATCCTGCATTATTATGATTCTGATACTTCCCTAAATGATTAAAACTTAAGAAATTGCAATTTTCATAATAAATTTTTATTTTTTCACATACAAATCCTAATTTTTATGTATTAAAGACTTAGAAAATATCTATTACATTCTGCACATTATGAATCTCGTATATAAAAGAATCAAATTTTCTTGCAAAACTTAACCAATCTCATACTAATCGAGCTGAAAGCAACACCTGCAGGCTGCAGGCGATAGCCAGTGCCTATCTCCAAGCCATTGATTGACCTTCAATGCTCACAAAAGTACTGTAGCCCCCCCGGCCTAAAGAGCAAGAGAGTGGGGGGCCATCTGCCGCCAATTACAAATTGCCAAAAGTAGCTTCGAGTAATGGCCCATTCTTTAAATTAAAGCAAGTAAAAAAAAAAGTAAGAGAAAAATAAAACGAGTGGAATGCAGTACCAAGTGGGCACCGGAATTAAGTTAGATTGATGCTCTTTTTTATGTTAGCTGATCAAGGTCGAAGCATGCTATTGATTTCTTTAAAAATTTATAATAATATTTGTAGATATTTTTGAAGAGTTATAATAATATTTGTAGATTTCTTTGAAAATTTATAATAATAGTTATAATAGTATTTATAAACTTCTTTGAGAACTTAAAATAGTTACAATAATACTTAGGGACCTTTTTGAGAACTTATAATAATATTACATACGACTTACAAAATTCAAACTCTCAGATTATTAAGAACATTTGTTGAGTTTAATCAACTGTACTCATTTAGTCTATCAATACATATTGTTATGCTATTTTATATATATATATATATATATTTATGCGTGTGTTAAGGTTAATAAAAGTAGCATTTAAAATAATTGTATTATACCTAAAACAATGTTAATTTCAATTTCCTCTCAAACTTTAGGTGATGCATTTATTAAAAGACATTAATTGAGGTTAAAACAAGAAAGAAACATTGATTTTGTTTTTAAACATGATGAGATAGACACATATTTATAGTTAAATTTTTATCTTTAAAAAAAAATCCTTTTTTGAATAGTGGGAGTATATATTAAAATAGGTTGAATGGATTGGGACCTTTTCGTCTGACCTTTCTTTCACTACAAGAGTCGGGCAGCCATTAATGAAACTAAGCACTACCAACTACTTGTTGGCCCTACCCACAAGTCCTTCCATTTAATTTACGGTGCCCATTAAGATTTATACCTGTTGTAAATTAATTTCAGTGGTTCACATCTTTAAATATGTAGTTTGTATATATATAATTAAATTCAAGCAACAGTTTATTGTCAATTAATTTCGGCCTGTATTCGTCTGTACGAAGTTTGTTCATTTTCTGAGTAAACTTCAAATGGAAAAAGAAAAGAAAAACACAGAAGTACTTGAATTTTTTTAAATCACAATAACAGTGGATCGCTACAATTCTACAAATGGTATTATTGAAGTTTGATTTTACTAAGAAGTTGAGATATCAAGGCGATAAGTATTATTAGAGTACACATTTTGTTATTAGATCCAATCGTTATCGACCATCTATTCTGAAAAATAGAAAATTTTGCATTTTGAACGTCGCTAATAATAAAAAAAGTTACAAATTAATAAAAAAAATTATAAATATAATAATTAGTTGATGTGTGTATAAATATCTGCAAGATTTTATAAGCGATGACCTCTTTAGTAACAAAAAAAAAATTGTTACTAAAATATTTCCATTATTAATGGTACTACATTTTGTGGCACTTTTATACTTGGGTTGGTAATTTTTGGAGTATTTATTGAGAAACTTTCCCTTTAGATAAGTAGATGTCCATAAAATGACGAACTATTAAAAATCACTGCCATGTTTGATGCTAAAATTAAAAAAGTATTTATATTTAAAATTAATGTGTGTTATCATTACATTCTTAAAGATATTTCTGCTGAAGACAAAATTATTAAATTTGTATATGCAGAGCATGGAGTCATTCTTATAATATTTGGAATAATGTATCATCACGAAGATTGTGTGTTGGGATATTTGGTGAAATTCTTATGTTTCCCCATGCTATCTTGGTCTTGCATCCCACATCCGCGTCTTGACGTCCACGTGGCAATCAGCGGCAAATGGGAAGGGCATGGTTCAATATAGAGGCCACATATATTTGTCGAGTCATTATATAGGTATTACTCGGATTTTTATTTTTAGTTTTTTTGGTAGTTCTAATTTCATATACATGGAAAGGACCCACGACTACTAGTTTTCTATTGTATGTTCCTTTTTTTTTATTTATTTAAATTATTCGAGAGGCCGTGCAGTAAAATGATAATTTTAAATAATTAAATTATACTTTATCTGTCCAAATTTATATGTTATTTTGGAAATTTATACACTTGTTAAGAAATAATATTAGTATTATTATTTTACAGTAAATATTGATGTAAAATTACTTATTTATCCTTCTATATAATAAATACTATAGATATTGAAAACTAAATTAATCATTAAATATGAAAATTACCCTTCTAGATTCTTTTTTAATATTGTGTGTAACAATTATATTTTAATAAGTAAGAATGTCAAATATAACATATAAAATTAGACTAATAGAGTAACTATTTATTTATATAGATAATGTGAAATCTTATAATTACAATATCATTAGTACTCTCACAATATCAAATTAAGTGTTAATTTGACTTTGATGGTGAAATTAACTTTAAAATTTAAAAATATATTTATATTTCAATATTTATAAAAATTAGGGTTTGTAGTTAATTTTATGAGTTAGATTTTGTCATCTATAATTTTATAGAATACTAATAATTTTGATTTTAAAAGAGGTGAGTTTATACTTCAAAATTAAACTCAGACTTTAATTATGGAACGTAAGGAGTATTACACATTTGAACTTATAAATATTTATCACTACTACACTGTCTAATACTTTAATCAACATAAGTTGGTTTTACCCCCATTAAATTTCGAAGCTCATCTACGTGTTGATGCCTATATTTCTCAAATCTCACGCAACACAAATCTGAGTGTGAATATAGAGGGGGGGTGTGGGGTGGAGGGGGGGAGGGGGTAAAGATGGGGGGGTCACACTCACCTACCGACAGGAAAGTGATGGGTGCAGAATGTAGAGAGATATTGTGAGGGATTTGATATCTAAAAGACCAGAGTGGTCTATTTATTGCAGATTTTAACTATTATGTATCAATACGCATGATGTGCACAGAAATCCAACAGCCTCTCTAGCTATATCATGCTTAATGCAGAACTAAAGTTAATATCTTCCAACCCCACTTGCTCTTCTCTCCTCCACCCCCCCTCCCCCCTCTTCCCACCCATCCACCCCCAGTCCCCCACACACCAATCTGAGATCTTCCATGCACAAATATCGAGTCATTCTTTTCTTTTCGTTGTTCGAATGCCACAACTCTCTTGTTTCATTTTGAGCAATCTGTTCATAAATTAGCTTGACACAAAGTTGTTCGAAATCTTAGTACGGCACGATTAAAGTAGATATATTAGATATTAGAATATGACTTTGATTTTTAAAATCAAACAAATAATTGGGGAAAATAAATAAAAACAATTAGTACGATAATTGAAAAGTAAAAAGAACAAAAAAATTTATTGAAATAGAAAAACAATTAAGTCGTTGATTCCTAAAAAAAAAAATGACTGTTCTTTAAGAAATATTTGTCCACTCACGTTGTGATGGGTTATTACGAATCTCCTTCTAAGATAAAATAGTATAACACTGTTAAAATACAATCCAATACCAATGCAATAACGACTATGATCTTAATTCGTCAGAAATCCAATATAATAAAAAATGTGTGAGAGAACTTTCTATGTATTCTAGTATATCCGGTATGTTCTGTATATCTAGTACATATGAGAACAAAAGTTTTTTTTTTTTTTAATAATGTTTCGTTAGAACAAGTTTTTCATAACGTCTCCTTGAAAAATTTTATGTAACGTTTGTCTAAGATAACTTATATTTGTAGGTAAAATTTTATGTAACGTTTGTCTAAGATAACTTATATTTGTAGGTTGTCACATGAGCTATATCCAACTGGAATCAAATTAGAAGACTTAATTATTATCTGATAATAATACACAATTTTAAGTCAAATTAGTTTGGACTTTCCAAATAAAAACTTCCATTAACGATCAAATATCATTTGACGAACAGATTATCCCTCGATGAACAATATCATATGATGAGCAAATTATTTGTCGATGACTAAATATCATTTGATGTAAATTATCTGTCGATGACCAAATATACATCACTAGATATTTTCATCAGTGAATGATACATCAATGGATAATTTCATCAATAGATGATCATATCAGTGAATAATTTTATCAGTGGATGACCATATCAGTGGATAATTTCATCAGTGACTAATTTACTGCAAACGTATCAAATATGTTCAGTTCCAATGTTGCTCATTTATAAGAAGTTATTTCTCATATATTTATTTATAAATTTTACTAAAAAAATGTCTTAAATCCAAAAAATATAATTAAAATCCTCCTCCAAAAAATAAACTATCAAATGTTAAAATCAGAAAATATCATTAAAAATTCACTTTAACTAGAGCATAAAATTTTCATTTTCTAACAAAAGTGATAGATGCACTTTGAAGGCCTTCTTCCCTTTCTTTTTTTCCCGATAAATGGTGGTGGCGAGTGTTGTCACTCAATTCATGTAAAAGAATAATAGTCAAAGAAGGTGTTAATATTTTAAGATCATTTAGTTTGACCGGTGGATTATGAAATTGAGATAGAAATAATATGTGATATAAATGTACGTTCTACTAATTATTTAATGAGTCTTATGTAAACATAATTTTTAGGGAAATGTTGTGTATCTCGGCAGTGTCTACCGAATAAGAACAAAACATAAGAGAAATTCTCAATAAACAAGCACTCCTTGCATTCTTGAGCAATACTTGAGGATATAAAATGTACCACATATATTAAAAAAAAAAAGAAAAAAAAAAGAGAAGCTTTCATGTGCTATTCGTCCTCCAATTCGGGAGACATAGTAGCACCCTAATTTTTAATTATTTGTGAGAGTTTTCTGTAAACATATTTTTTCCTTGCAAAAATATCAATCTCCTTTCTGTTATAATATATAGCAAAAATAAAAGAGAGATGATATAATATAAAACAGAAGTAAAGAGAAAGAGAATAATATTATTTCTACTTGAAAATGTGTGTCATTTACATTCTACAATGCCTCTATTTATAGGCAAAAAAGATGAAGGAAAGGATGGAGAAGTGGAGAGGTGGGGAAGTGGAGTAGTGGAGAGGTGGAGTAGTAGATAATGTAAAATGTCTATATATATATATATATATATATATTACATAACACTCCCCCTTAGACATTTTACCTTGTATTATACACAATTAATATGTTCTGCTGGACAAATTATAAATTAGGTACGTCAGGACCAAATTAACTGATACTTCTGGATCAGTTATGTTGCCTCATTAAAACCTTACTAAGAAAACCCAGTGGGACAAAACTTAGTGAAGGAAAAAGAGTACAACGTGTATAATACTCCCCCTCATTTTAATGTATATCTCTGAAACGACGGATACCAATCTTCTGTTTAAGTTGTTCAAAAACTTTTCTCGGCAATGATTTTGTAAATAGATCTGCCAAATTATCACTTGACTTAATTTGACAAACATTTATCAAACCATCCTTCTGTAGATCATGTGTTGAGAAGAATTTTGGTGAGATGTGTTTGGTTCTGTCACCTTTAATATATCCTTCTTTGATTTGAGCAATACATGCTGCATTGTCTTCATATATCACAGTTGGGCTTCCTTTGATTGACTCGAGTCCACATTCCTCCTGGATGTGTTGAATCACTGATCTCAACCATACACATTCTCGTCCAGCATCATATAAAGCAATTAATTCGGCATGATTTGATGATGTTGCTGTCAGTGTCTGTTTTGTTGATCGCCATGAAATTGCAGTATCTCCATATGTAAATACATATCCAGATTGTGACCGAGATTTATGTGGATCTGATAAATACCCTGCATCTGCATACCCAACTAATTTGGATTCTTTATTCTTTTGGTAAAATAGTCCCATATCACTTGTCCCACAAAGGTAACGAAACACATGTTTAATTCCATTCCAATGTCGACGTGTTGGAAAAGTCCACCAGAGATTAAAGTTTTGTTCATCAGAGATTGGACTTTGCCCATCGGAGATTGAAGAATCCTTCATCGGAGATTAAAATATTTTGTTCATCGGAGATTGAAGGATTGGTCATCGGGGATTAAAGCTTACGTCATCGGGGATTGTAACTAAAGAGTCAGAGATTAATGCTGACGTCATCAGAGATTAAAACAATACCTCGGAGATTAAAAGCTGACATCACCAGAGACTAAAGCCAAAGCATAGGAGATTACACGAAGTAAAGCATCAGAGATTACACGTTGTAAAGCATCGGAGATTACTCGAAGTGATCAGGGACTAATTAAAGAAGCTATCGGAGATTAGTCGAAGACTTAATCACTGATGGAGTTAAAGTTCAAATCAAAGAAGGAAAGTCTTCCATGAACACACGTAGACTTTGTTGAAGACGTAGCTGATAAGGAAACTTGTTAGAAATCTTTCAATTGGAAAGATTGTATTTGATTTGAATTAGGAAGCTAGGTTTTTGATAACTTAGTTTTAGAAGCTGTAATTATAAATTACAGAACAGAAATACGAAGCGAAAAGTGTGTATAGAGAGAGAGAATTGAAAGTGTTGTATTTTATATATACACAGAATAGAAGCTGACGATCAAAGCTTGTTTTGATTGTTAGAAAACTTGTAATCAATTGTTAAATCAATAAAAGCAATTGTTTATAGAGTTTTGATCTTGTTCTTTATATTCCGCAGAAATTTAATTTCTTAAAGAACAGGAATTCGAAAAAGTTGCAAGAACTTGTATTCAAACCCCCTTCTACAAGTTCTAGGCCATCTCACTGGGAAAACAATTGGTATCAGAGCCTCTAATTGAAAATAATCAATTAATAAGATTCTGAGATGGCCAACAACGACGAAGCAAGCAGCTCTAACATGATTGCGTATAATGGAGGACGTGATGGTGGAACCAGGATCCCTATTCTAAAAAGGGATGAATATCCAATGTGGAAACAAAAGATGTATATGCACTTGAGAGCAACAGATCCAGATTACATAGATAGGATTGAGAAGGGTCCTTATCTACCCAGGAAATTTATTCCTGCAAAAAGCGTCGAAGGATCTATTGTTACAGAACACTTTGTACTTGCACCAGAAAGTGATTATACCAACGAGGACAAGTTACAAGTGTTGAAAGATGCTAAAGTTATGAACATACTTTATAAATGAATAGACAAACATATGTTCAATAGCATCATCAATTGCACGACATCTAAACAAGTCTGGGACACTATCAAGGTCCTATGTGAGGGGATTGATCAAGTCAGAAAGAACAGACGTTCACTGTTGACTCAACAATATGAGTTCTTTCAAGCAAAGCCTAATGAACCAATCACGTCAATCTATGACAGGTTCAATTCTTTGCTTAATGACTTGACCATACTTGGTAAGACATATGATAATGAAGATATCAATACCAAGTTCATGAGAGCCCTTCCTCCTAGCTGGGATCCAAAGACTACTGCGGTAAGGGAGGCTCATGATATGGAAACACTCACATTGGACAGGCTCTACGGAAACTTAAAGACATATGAACTTGAAGTAGAGCAAAGACAGCGCATGCATGGAAGAGATAAAGGAGCTGCGTTGATGGTTGAGACAAACAAGTCTCAAGAGAAGCTTGATGATGAATCCTCTAATGCTAGCTCGACTGATAATGAGGATGAACTGGATACCGATGATGACATGGAAGAATTCATGGCATTCATGGTTAAACAGTTTAAGAAATTTAGGGCTAGCAGAAAAGGAAGGAAGTCATCAAGAAAACCCAACCCTAAACGAGAAGGTCAAAAAGTCACCTTCGACTTAAAGAAAATAAGATGCTACAATTGTGATGGGTTAGGGCACTTTGCCAATGAGTGCAAGAAGCCTAGATCTAATGATAGATCTAAGGATGAAAAATCAAGAAAGGACTTTGCTGACAAGAAAGCTAAATCCAAGAGCAAAGCCTTGATTACTGAGGGAAAAGATTGGATTGACAGCGATTCTGATGAAGAAGTTGTCAACTTTGCCCTTATGGCTCGTAGTGACGAGTCAAATGATTCTGCAAAGGTATGTAATGCAAATCAGAATTTTAACGTGCTTAATTTACTTGATAAATCTAGCATTGAAAGCATGCAAAAAGATATATCTGATTTGCATGTCAGTTTTAGGTCTTTAACTATAGAGCATACCAATGTAAAAGAATCACGAGACAATCTCTTAAAAAGAAACAATTTTCTTGAAGAGAGATTGACACAGTTTGATACAATCAAGTCGGACTTAAACAAAGCACATCATATGATTGATGCTTTGAAAAAGAGGGAATATTACTTAGTAGAGCAACTTGAAATTGCTCAAGCTAAGATTAAACTGTGGAATACTTCCTCTAAAAAGTTAAAAGACTTGGTAGAGTATCAAACTATAGGTCAAAAGTCTGGACTAGGTTATGATGAAAATCTTGATAGTAGTTCAGATTTAATTGATCATTTTGAAGCTGTTGAGTCCACAACTGAAAAGCCTAAAGCTGCTAGAAAAATTAACTTTGTATCTCCTGTTCATGAACCCAGATTTATTAACATTCAAGATCAACAAAACACTGAAAAAACAAGTTTTAATCAAAAGACAGTGAATATTGTTGAGAAGAATGAAATCAAACATTTAAATATTGGGTTTATGTCAAAGAAACAGTTAATAAAGAAATTGGAAACTGTTCCAATACAAAAGGCTGAAAAAGTTGTGGAATCAAACAGAAGCAAGAAAAATAGGAATGACAAATTAGGCATTAACAAATATACCAACTATGCTTCAATGCCTGATGCTCCTAGAAAAACATGTCATGTATGTGGTAATCCAAACCACATAGCTATGCACTGTAGGAGCAGAAATAAAATTCCTATGATTGAGACTGCTAACTCAAAGACAATAAAAGATAAATCACCTGTAAAAAGGTCAAGTAATCTTTGCATAGAAAATAATAAATCAAAGTCAAGTAGTCTCACAAACAATGGAAGCAAGACTGTAAATTGCCCAATTAGAATCAAACATGGAAAGAGGCAGTCGACTTATTCTGAGTCAAGTCTTGAAACTGCAGCTAGTGAGAAAGGACTCAAGAAGATTTGGGTCCCAAAAATCTCAAACTAGTTCTCTCTACTGTGCAGGGCAAAAAGAAGAAATCATGGTACTTGGACAGTGGTTGTTCAAGGCACATGACTGGAGATAAGTCCCCGCTAAAACAGTATGAAGAGAGAAGTGGCCCAAGAGTCACTTTTGGAGATGACAGCAAAGGCCATACAAGAGGATATGGATCTGTTGAACATGGAGATGTCATCTTCACAGAAGTAGCACTGGTTGACGGCTTAAAGCACAATCTACTAAGTGTGAGTCAACTATGTGATAAAGGATTCAATGTCACTTTTAAAGAAGATCAATGCTTAGTGAGTGACAAAGAATCAGGGACTGTGATTTTGACAGGAAAAAGAAAAGGGAATTTGTACATTGCAAATCTCATTTCTCCAACTGATCAAATCACATGTCTATGTAGCAAAGCTTCAACTGATGAGAGTTGGCTTTGGCATAAGAAACTTTCCCACTTGAATTTCAAGAATATCAATAGTCTTGTGAGGAAAGGATTGGTAGCTGGCATTCCACAATTGGAATTTACACAAGATGGATTGTGTGATGCATGCCAGAAAGGAAAGCAAAGAAGTGTATCATTCAAAAACAAACCAGTAACATCAATCACTGACCCTTTACAACTTCTCCATATGGATTTGTTTGGTCAAGTGAATGTGATGTCTATATTAAGAAATAGATATGCACTGGTAATTGTTGATGATCACACAAGGTATACTTGGGTAAAATACCTCTTTGCAAAGAATGAAGCTGCTCAGTTAATTATTAATCATGTCAAGAAAATAGAAACTGAGTCAGGAAAAACAGTGAGGGGAATAAGAAGTGACAGAGGAACAGAATTCAAAAATTCCCAAGTAATTGAATTCTGCACTGAGAAAGGAATTACTCATCAATTCTCTGCACCTAGAACTCCTCAACAAAATGGAGTTGTTGAGAGGAAAAATAGAACCCTCATTGAAGCAGCAAGGACCATGTTGCAAGAGGCTAAGCTTCCTACCTATTTTTGGGAGGAAGCTATAAGCACTGCATGTTTTACACAAAATAGGTCCTTGATAAACAAATCCTACAACAAAACACCATATGAGTTAATGACTGGGAGAAAACCAACTCTCAAGTTTTTACATGTGTTTGGTTGTAAATGCTTTGTACTGAGAGATTCGTCAGAGACAAGAGGAAAATTTGACAATAAATCTGATGAAGCAATCTTCTTAGGTTATTCTCTGTCAAGCAAAGCATATAGAGTTTATAACTTAAGAACCAAAGTCATTGTGGAATCCATTCAAGTTGCATTTGATGATGGAAAGATTCCAGGAATGCTTGGTCAAGGATTGCATGAACCTCTCAGTTTTGAGAATGAATTGGATGCATGGGAATATCCAACAGAGAATGCTGAAAATCCCCAAAACAACAATGATTCCTCTTTAATTGAGGGGGAGTTGACTGTTGTGCATGAAGTACCAATGACTGATGTATTATCAGAGACTAGAGTACTGAAACAAAATGAAACACAAGTCACTGATGACATTAATTCTTCATTGGAGACTAATGATACATCAGAGACTAGTATTCCTGATGCACACACAGAGACTATTGAGATATCTAACTCAGGGGGAGTTAATGAAGAAGAGATCAATAGTTTAGGGGGAGCAAACTCTGCTCATGAAGCTGGATTGAATCTTATCAATCTAGAAAATGAAGCCTCAAGTTCAAGATCAAATCTACCAAAACCTAGACCATGCTTGAGAGACCACACAACAGATTTGATCATTGGAAATATTGAGGATGGAGTTAGGACTAGAAGTGCAACACAAAATGAATGTTTGTACCTCAGTTTTCTATCAAAGATTGAACCAAAGAAACTTGAGGAACCACTTCAAGATCCTGATTGGATAATTGCCATGCAAGAAGAATTAAACCAATTCACTCGAAACAAAGTCTGGAGACTGGTACCCAAACCAAGGAATAGATCAATCATTGGTGCCAAGTGGGTCTTCACAAACAAATTAGATGAAGCTGGTACAATTACAAGGAACAAAGCAAGACTGGTTGCAAAAGGATATTCTCAAGAAGAAGGAATAGATTATGATGAAACTTTTGCACCAGTAGCAAGACTTGAAGCAATCAGAATCTTCCTGGCATATGCAGCCTACAAGAACTTCAAGGTGTACCAGATGGATGTCAAAAGTGCTTTCTTAAATGGAAAATTGGAAGAGGAAGTCTATGTTTGCCAACCCCCAGGTTTCATAGACTCCAAATTTCCAAATCATGTCTACAAATTAGACAAAGCACTTTATGACTTGAAACAAGCACCAAGAGCCTGGTATGATACTCTATCTCAGTTTTTACTTGAAAATAAATTTATTAGAGGTATCATAGATAAAACTTTATTTTATAGAAAGAAAGGCTCTGATATTATTTTGGTGCAAATATATGTAGATGATATTATATTTGGGTCTACAAATGAGAAGGTTTGTGAAAAATTCTCAAAACTTATGCAGTCTAGATATGAAATGAGTATGATGGGAGAATTAACATTTTTCTTAGGTTTGCAAATAAAACAATCAACTGATGAAATATTTATCAGTCAGTCCAAGTATGTCAAGGACTTATTGAGAAAATATGATTTAGTTGATTGTGCATCTGCAAAAACACCCATGCCTACTTCTACTAAACTAGGTAAGGACTTAAAAGGAAAGAAAATTGATATTACTAGTTATAGAGGAATGATAGGCTCTCTTTTATATCTAACTGCAAGTAGACCTGATATAATGTTTGCTACATGCTTGTGTGCTAGATTTCAAGCTGATCCTAGAGAGTCACATTTGATTGCTGTAAAAAGAATACTCAGATATCTAAAGGGTACCCCAAACCTTGGATTATGGTATCCTAAAGAATCTGACTTTAAACTAATTGGTTATTCAGATGCTGACTATGCAGGTTGCAAGCTTGATAGAAAACGCACAAGTGGAAGCTGCCAGTTCCTAGGTGGCAGACTTGTTTCTTGGTTTAGCAAGAAACAAAATTCAGTCTCTACATCAACAGTAGAGGCTGAATATATCCCAGCTGGGAGTTGCTGTGCACAGATCTTGTGGAACAAAAATCAACTCCTAGATTATGGTATGACACTAACCAAAATTCCAATTTATTGTGACAATACTAGTGCCATAGCCATAACTGAAAATCCAGTGTAACATTCAAGAACCAAACACATAGAAATTCGATATCACTTCATTAGGGAACATGTTAGTGAAGGAAATATGGAATTGCACTGGGTTGCAACTGATAAACAACTTGCAGATATTTTTACAAAACCATTGGATGAATCTACATTCAACAGACTAGTTTCTGAACTAGGAATGTTGAATTATGGTTCTAAAAATTAAGTTTTAAACTTTCAAGTTGTTTAACAGTTGCATGAAGCTAGAATTAAATTTCTAGATTGCAGCTGTTCCTGTGAACAGATTTTTATGAAGCTAGAATTAAATTTCTGGATTGTAGCTGTTTTTTTAATTAAACAGATTTTTGATGAAGCTAGAATTAAATTTCTGGATTGTAGCTATTTTTAATTAAATAGATTTTTGATGAAGCAAGAATAATTAATTTTGGAAAAAGAAGCTGTTTTAAATTTGATAAAACAGAAAAATGTAGCTAATAATCATTAATATGATTGTTGGAAAAGTTTTTGAAAGATAAAACTGAAGCAGGGATTAAGTCCCTGAGAAAAAGTGTGATAAGAGATTAAAGGATTAATCCCCGATGTGTAGTTTAACTAATCCCCGATCAGTTAAAATTACTTCATCGGAGACTCGATTATTCCCCGATGTGTATTTTAATTAATCCCCAATAGATCAAAATTACAACATCGGAGAATGTCCTAATCCCCGATGCGTTCATTTATAACATCGGAGATTATTTTAGTCCCCGATGAGTAATTACTATATCAGAGACTAATCGGGTCAATCTCTCATCACATGGGTCAATCAGAGATTAGGGCAATCTCTGAAAAAGGGTAAATTGGAAGTTACCCATGATCCTTGAATAGCAAACGTCTCTTATACCTTAATAAAAGTAATTTCAAACACGTTTAATTATCAAACTCTGCAATTTGATTTCTCTCAAAAAAAAAAAAAAAAACTCTGCGATTTAACCTATCCTTGAGTTTTCTTCATTAAGATTACATATCTATTCAATGGCGACCAAAACAGTTTGCTTTAAGTTTGGTGAGTTTGAGTTTATCAAGACTAACCATGCAGGGGTGGCCGATAAGTACGAGTACGAAGCAAAATACTACCCCTTTGTGGATTTTCTAAAGAACTCTCCACTACAATACGCCATTTATGAAACTCCCATCCAAGCTGCAGAAGTAATTACAACCATGTGGAGCACTGCAACAGTCACTGACAAAAGTGATGAATCTCCACAGGTAAGTTTCAGGTATGAAAACACAGAATATACTATTACTCATACCATTGTTAATAATGCATTTCATTTACCCATCAGGGAAAACTATGACCCTTTTGCCTCTGATGAAGAACTTATAGGTATGTTTAAGGAATTAAACTATAATACTGAAATAAGTTCTGTTGGGACCATCACACGTCCCCATCTTAGGTCAGAGTGGTCATTGTTCTTTGACATTATTACAAAAGCTTTTACTTCAAAATGCAGTGGATATGATGCCATCACCACTATTTCACAACAAATTGCATATAGTGTGTTATATGATAGGCATATTAACTTAGGGCTTTTGTTTTTGCAAAACTTGATGGACAAACTTAAAACTGGCAATAAAACTAAAATTTATTATGCTAGGTTTTTAATGATGATTGCAAATCATTTAATACCTAACCTTAATATTGCTAGTATGCAAGTTGTTCCTACAGTTTTGCAGACTAAAAGAGTAGTCAGTGATTTAAAGAAGAATGAAGCCAAGGTAAATGTACCTCTTTACTATCCTATTGTCATGAGAAACTCTCTCAGTGACACTCTTCCAAACATATATTCTTTGCAATTCTTTGGGGATACAACACAAACACCAACTTATCCCCTAACATCTTCTCAATCACAATCCAAAGCCCCCTCCACAGCCTCCCAAAGGACTGTGGTTGCATATACCAGAAAAGCCAAAAAGCTCCCAATAAAAAGAAAAATAATTGAGGGAGTGAGTGAGGCTGAGGGAGAACAAGAAGCTGAGGTGGCACCTCAGAGAAAGAAGAGACTTGTCACCCTTAGACAAGAGCAATCCATTGCTTCCCAAAAGGCAATGGAGGTTATAAGGAAAGACAGTAATCTGTTAATGTCCTCTCAAAAGGATATTGACATTGAAGATAGTCCTCAACCAGGGACACCTGTTACAGAGTCTGCACAAACTCTTGATCACAGCCAAGAGGAACCAAATAGAGAGAATACAAAAGAAAAGAGTGACACAAGGAGTGCACACACAGAGTCTCAAATTGATGTTCCTCAATTTTTAATCTCTGAGGAACAGCCAACACTCCCCACTGTACATTCTTCTCCTTTTTCTCCCATTCTTGATTCTTTTGATGTAAATATAACTGATTCTCTTGATTTTTCCCAAGAGGAGACAATACTCGAGACAAGTTCTCATGCAATTTCCATGGATAGCTCCCTAGCCCAAGATACACAAAGGGAACCCCCTATCCATGCTGTCACAAGCACTTCTCAAACCCTCACTTCTGTAGGAAAGAGTGACACCATCAAAATGAGTGAGGCTGTGAGAATAAATAGTGAGAGTTAGGCTCCTGACCTGAAAAAAAGAGAGCACATACACATAAAAGAGAGTCAAGCTTTAGAAAGCTTGGAAAAAGGAGAGAATGAGAAGCTGGGTGCCCAACCCCAGGCAAAAGGAGAGGGTGTGAGCAAGGATGAGATCCTTGGAGAAAAGAACATAGAGAAATTTTCTACAGGTGAGTTTTTCAAACCTGTGGCTCCCTCCACCCAAATCCAAACAGAAGCTCCAACTGTCTCTCCATTAACAAGAGAAGTTGGAGGTAGCTCCAGTGCAGTGGCTGCAAATTTGCAAGTCATTTCAGAGATGTCAAATGCAGCTTATGAAGAACTTTTAAATCTTCAACAAAGAGAAGATCATATTTCTGCTTTGAAGACTAGACTTGTATTTGAATCTACTGCTACTGAGGAGACTCCAGAGCAAGAAAATGTCGATGCATGGCTGGATTCAGAATTTACCAACTCCCTGGAGGATGCAGCTGCCCTATACAGGCAGGAATACTTGACCAATGTGGGGTCCATTGCAGCTGCAAAATCCTTTCAAGATGTTGCAGATGAAGTGACTAAGGCAGTGAAACTAAATGCAAAATTCATTCACTACTTGGCCACTGGCATGAAGACAGAAATGGCGAACATGAAACAGCAACTGGAGTTGGCGACTGACAACATCAGGAGGCACTATGAAGGTCACTTCTCAAGGCAAACTGTCATGCAGATTCAAACCCTGATAAAGGATAAGACTAAATCTGACAGTAAGATGTGCCTTCTTGAAGTCAAAATGGATCAAATACATAACCTCCTGAAAGACATTGCTGCCCGACTACCCAACTCTGCCCCCTCTAAGGATGCTGATGTCAAAAAGGGGGAGAGTGGTCCATTACCTACACCAACAACTACACCATCTTCATTACCACAGCCAATATATGCTAACATTGATGAAGAAATTCAGGCAAAACTGTCAAGGCTTGAATCCAAAGTTCAAAAACTGCCAATATCATCCAAGCCATCAAGCCAGAATCTTCTTCAAATTCCAACAGAAAGCCAAACTCCAACAGAGCAAATTCCTTCCTCTACAAAACAGCCTGAAACAGCCCCAAGCACATCCAGAGATAAAGGCAAAGGCATTATGATTGAAGAACCATCACAGCCTGAACAGCCTAGACTAATGGGAGATGCAATAAGAGCTGGGAGGATTTTCAAGCCTGTTGAATTGGAAGTTGAAGGGGGAGTAGTTCGAGTAGCTCCTCAAGATCCAAGGCTAGTGGAATCTGACTTCTTAGCTGCTCAAGCACTTCAAGAGAAATTTGACAAGGAGGAGCAAGAGATCCTAGCCAAGGAGAGAGAGGAGGAGAAAGCAAGAGAAAGGAAAGCTCCTAAAACTAAGAAAAAGCCTTCACAGCAAAAAGCAGCAGAAACAAGAAGGAGAAATAAGGAGATAGCAGAGGCTGAGGTAAAGAAAGTTGCAAGGAAGTTTCAAGTTAAGGAAACTGCTATAATTCCTGTACCTGAAATTCTTAAACCACAACCTATTTCTTCAAGGAAACCTCCTGGAAAGGACAATATGGTCAGTTCTTCAAGTCAAAAGTCTGCAGTAAGAGAGTCACCATTAAGTTTCAAGGGAAAACTCTACATGGTGGAATCTGAACCACTTGGAATATGGTATGAAAATATTCATGACCAGAAAATCTTCTTTCAATACGACAGAGATCTAGATCGATTAACAGAGAGGAATGTTGAAGACTTTATAAGATTGTTAAGAAATGCAGAAGGACCAAGTGAGGTGGAATTGAAGAGGCTATTTGAGGAAAGGTTGAAGTATTTTAAGGAATTGAAAAGGAGGAAGTGAACAAATAAAAGTTGTTGTGTGAATGTTGAAGTAAATAATTTTTGAAGCCAGACATAGTCTTGGGTAGCCAGGAATTATTCTTGGAGTAGCTGAATGTATTATTCAGTGTAGCCAGGTTTGCTTAAACCTTGGAGAAGCTGCGTAAATTAAATTATCCAGGAGAGAGAAGCTGAATGATAGATCAAAGATCTTGAATTCAGGTACATTTGTAATTTTATTATTCTTTATTCTTTTTCTAAGTAAATTTTGATAGTTGAGTTTTGACATCATCATCA